>APFE031659336.1:7173-29341 GCA_000404065.3 Pinus taeda
TGTTAAGGTAGACCCTAGCAAAATTAAATCCATTAAGGAATGGAAAATCCCCACATCCATAAAGCATCTGCGAGGATTTCTCGGGTTGACAGGGTATTATCGCAAGTTTGTTAAGAATTATAAGAGAATAGCAGCACCTCTAACAACATTACTGAAGAAATATGCATTTTCATGGACTCCAGAAGAAAAAAAGGCCTTCAAACATCTTAAGGAGGCAATGTGCCAAGCACCGGTCTTAGCTACACCGGACTTCACAAAAACCTTTATTGTGGAATGTGATGCTTCAGGAAATGGAATTGGTGCTGTTTTAATGCAATATGAAAGACCCATTTCTTTCAGAAGTTGTCTAATCAAGGGAAAGTATTTACACAAAGCTATTTACGAGAAGAAAATGTTGGCAATACTACATGCACTTAAGAAATGGCAACCCTACCTAATGGGAAGACACTTCAAGTTAAAAACAAATCATGATATCCTTAAATACCTTTTAAAACAAATATTATCCTCTGAAGAGCAACAAAAATGGTCACAAAGATGTTGGGTTATGACTTTGAAATCATCTACAAAAAAGGGAAGCAAAATGCTGTGGCAGATGCACTCTCAAGAAAGGATGAGGATATGGAAGCCTTGTTGTGTGCCATTTCTATTATCCAACCAGATTGGATAAATGAAGCAAGGGAGGAATGGAAGAATGATGAAGAAATGTGGGCACTTATTCGAAAGTTTTACAACAAGATTCTAGTACATTTGATACATTAGCTGGAAAAATGATTCGTTATGGTACAAATATCTCTTATACCTTTGTAAGAATTCCCAACTCAAACAAAATATTCTTATGGAATTGCACACTTCTCCCTTAGGAGGGCACTGAGGATTTTTAAAAAATTACCACAAGGTTAAGAAGGAATTTTTTTGGGATAGCCTTAAATCGGATATTCAAAAGTTTTTGGTGGAATTTTTGGTTTTCCAACAAAATAAAGTTGAAACAATTAAGACCCCAAGTCTATTAAAACCTTTATCCATTCGAAGCCAACGTAGAGAGGAGGTTTCAATGGATTTTATCATAGGTTTACCCAAGTCTAAGGGAAAGAGTGTCATCATGGTGGTAGTTGACAGACTTACCAAGTATGCACACTTTTGTGCATTATCACATCCATTTAAAGGCAGTACAATTTCTACTGCATTTAATGAAACCAATTCAAAAGCTACATGGAAACCCAAAGATTATTGTAAGTGACAGATATCCCATTTTCACTGGAAATTTTTGGACAAAATTATTTTCTTGTCTTGGTACTTAGTTAGCTCATAGCTCATCTTATCATCCTCAATCTGATGGGAAAACTGAGATAGTAAACAAATGTCTGGAAAGATATCTTTGTTGCTTTGTATCTGATAAACATACACAATGGGTCAAATGGTTGCCTCTGGCTGAATGGTGGTATAACACTTCCATACTACAAAAAAATGACCCCATTTATGGCACTTTATGGATATCAGCCACCATCCATCACATCATATTTAAGAGAAAATTCTGAGGTTCAACTAGTGGAACATCACATCGAGCATCAACAACAAGTTCTCCAACTCTTAAAGGATAACCTCGTGTTGGCACAGAATAGAATGAAACAATAGACAGATCAACATCGTAGTGAAAGAATTTTTGATGTACGTGACTGGGTATTCCTACGGACCATATAAACAAATGTACCTCAAGAAAGCTAAGAAGGACAATGAATTATCACCAAAATATTATGGTCTATACAAGGTTTTGCAAAAGATTGGTACTATGGCATACAAATTGGAGCTTCCTGTAGCTTCTCGAGTGCACCCAGTTTTCCATGTTTCATGTTTAAAGAAGGTTATAGGTGACAAGCTCCCAGTTCAAACAATATTGCCAAAACTTGAGGAGGAAGGAAAAATTATATTAGAGCCAGAAGCAGTGACAGAAACAAGAACTCGACAACTATGAAATCGATCAATTCTGGAGTATCTCATCAAGTGGAAGAACTTATCCGCTGAAGATTCCACATGGGAGGATGAGAATTTTATATAGAAGCATCCAGAACTACTCAAGCGTTGAGGACAACACTTTTTTGAAGGAGAGGGGCATGTTAAGTCCCTATAATACTAGTGGATCCCCCATTACTATTGTAGTTGTATCCCTTATTAATATTGTTGTGCCCCTATTGTCCCCATATTGTTATTACTATGCCCCATAGAATCCCTCTATTTTTATTTTTGTGCCTTTATATTACTATAGTTAGGTTGGCTTGGTTATGTTGTGACCCCTTAGACTCCTATATATAAAAAGGAAGTTTTGTCATTTGTATCATCCAAGAATTGTTCATTTGTGTAATGTAAAGGAGGTTTCCCCCTTGAAGAGGCTGAATTTTAAGGCGTTGATCTATCTTTCTATCATTTTGTGAGTTGGTTTCATAACATAAATGATTACATTGATAAATTTATATATATTGTTCATGTGTATTATATGTTAGAAAATTATATATTACAAAGCAATGGAACAAATAAAATATCGCAGAAACACAAACATAGAAAACACATAAAACAAGAGAGACACAGGTATACATGGTGCACCCAATTTGGGCTACATCCATGGAGAAACATCGAGTCCTTCCTTTTATATTGTCCAGCAAAATGAAGAGAAACAACCTACAACAGATCTGCTGTAATTTCCTCTTTGCTCTCACATAATCTCCTCTCTCTTTAGATAAATGTCTTTCGGATTAATCACATCATTAGGATTTGGTCAATGTTTCAAACCAACTAATGTGGTTCATCCTCAGGACAAGGTGAAAAAATCATACAATCTTCATGAATAAATAGCAAGGATGCATCATTGTGCTTAGGTCAGCCGGTGAAAACCAGCCATTGGAGATCCATTAAAATAGAAATTCTAAAAAGTTAGAAAGGAACTATATAATATTTTAAGTCCAGTTATAGATTATTTAATATTATAAATTTAGTTATAAATTATATAATATTTATAAATTTAGTTATAAAATAGTAATAAATTGTTAAGAAATTTAATAAGGAGGATAATAATAAGTTTTTTAATAAAATAGTTGTTCGGATATTATATATTATTAAATAATACACATACACAACCACAATACAATTCCTTCACATATAGCGAGGGGTTTCCTTCTAGGGAAAAGAAAACTTAAATTAAACATAACTTCTACTGTTAGATCATTCGCCTAATCAACAACTCAGATTGACTATGAAATTACAATATTTTACAAGGCAATTTTACATCTATTTTTAGCTTTAGGGGCGCTGCCTCCGAACCCCCGTCAAGGGTTTGTTGGCCCCCGAACCCCCCATATGGGGGGGATGGATCCCCTCAGACCCCCATGGGGGGGACAATTCCCCCACCCTACCAACCTATGTGGAGGGGTGTACAATCTTCCTAGGGTATACATCTGGCTGAAACAAAGACCTCTGAATCAAGAAGATAATCAGGCTCCACACCTAACAATCTCCCATTTGGAGACTGATTATAGAAACTCCACCACTGCTTCATTTTCTAGATAATGACTCCACTTTAGACCTGGTTTTTTGTCATCTTCATCATCATACTTGAAGACCAACTGAAACTAAGTAGAATCTGAGCTTCTCGCTGGTTACAACTTTTCTTAACATATCTGCAAGTTTCTGGCTAGTGTGTATATTTTCCAACTTCAACTGTCCATCTTCCAACATTGACCATATGAAATGGTACTTGACATGTATATGTTTAGCCTTGGAATGAAATACTAATTTCTTTGCAAGATGAAAGGCACTCTGGTTGTCACTGTATAACCTGCCTATCTCTTGCTTCTTACCCAATTCATCCATAAACCTTTATAACCAAATCATTTCTTTACTAGCCTCTGTATCAACAAAATACTCTACTCCCATTGTTGAAAGTGCAACAACACTGCATTTTTGAAACTGAACTGACAGTTGTTCCACCTACAGTAAAAACATACCCTATGGTGGTCCTCATGTTATCTCTATCACATGCCATATTTGCATCAACATATCCCTGTAAAGCAATGTTTGAACCACCAAAGCATAATGATTGATTTATGGTACCTCTCAAATACCTGAGAATCCACTTCACTGCCATCGAATGTTCTTTTCTTGGATTGTTCATGTACCTACTTACAACTCCCACTGCATGTGAAATATCAGGCCTTGTGCAAACCATTGCATGCATTAAGCTTCTAACTACTAATGCATATGGAACTTTAGACATATAATCCATCTGTTCTTGAGTCTTGGGAAACATCTCCTTAGTTTTAAATGGCTAGCCAAAGGTGTACTAACTGGTTTTGCATTCAACATATTAAATCTTTCCAACACCTTTTCTATGTACTCACTCTGAGACAATGTTAATTTGCAATTTTTCCTGTCTCTAGTTATTCTCTTACCAAGGCTTTGTTTTGCAGCACCCAAATCCTTCATTGCAAATGAATTTTCCATTTTTCCTTTGAGCACATTTATTTCTTGCTTGTTAGACCCTATAACAAGCATGTCATCTACATACAATAACAATTTAATATAACTACCATATTTTTTTATTTTGAGATAAACACAATGATCAAAGTGACATCTAGTATAACCTTGTTCAAACATAAACCTACCAAATTTTAGGTACCACTTCCTTGGAGCTTGTTTTAGGCCATACAAGCTCTTCTTTAACCTGCACACTAGTTTCTCCTTTCCTTTGACCTCATACCCTTATGGTTGTTGCATATAGATATCTTCCTCCAAATCTCCATGGAGAAAGGTCATCTTTACATCTAACAACTCAAGATGCAAAGCTTTTGCTACTAATAGACTTAAAATAGTTCTGAGTAAAGTGATTTTAACAGCAGGAGAAAGTATTTCATAAAATTCTATACCTTAATTATATTCAAACCCCTTCACCACAAGTCGAGCTTTATACCTTTTTCTACCTCGATCTTCTTTGTTGGGCGCAACCCAACTTGGTCAAGTTTTGGTCAAAGACTCTACATTTTGAGTGGAGCGCGTGGAGCCCGTGAAGTTCTATTCATTGTGCAATGTCTAGGGGCTTTAGGGTGGGTCAAAGCCCATTATTTTGTAATGGGCATCAGGTGTTAGTTCACTGTTTTCTTGGATCCATAGCATGTGGACCATAGTTTTGTAGTAATGGAGTCTATATAAGGAGATGTAATACTTTTTCGAGAGTAGTAGAAGTCAGATATGATATTGAGGAATTAGTCATATTTTCTGTCTTTAATATGTATTTTGGGCCTTAAGGGAAGGCTCCATAGCTAAGTGCGTGGAGGCCTAGAAGAGTCTGCAGGTGAGTGCGCAAACCACCTACAGTTGGGTGTGCAGGTCAAAGAACTTGTATGTATTGAAGATATATCTTAATAAAGAAGAAGAAGTTTTGGAAAAATCTTGTGTATCTATGTTCATTATATGTGTTTACATATACTGTTATGCATTCTTTTTACTGATTTATGCAAAAGAATACATGTTATACTATTCTCTGATATGTTTATGCAATAAGTCTAAATCTGTGAAGTAAATCATCAACACGAATTTATTTATGTACATGGAGTTGTAGATAGGTATAAAACATAAGTAAACACATAGATGCCACAACGTGCATATCCCTCTGGCTATAGAAACATGGTTTTACAACCTCCCATAACCGCTTCGGGTGAGACTACGATCTTCTTGTAGGTCATTTCCCAAAGGGCCAGTGGTTGAGGGTTTTGTTGGTGCACAATACACTTTGACAATACACTTTGAACTTGGGTCCAAGCCCCTTGAGCCAAAAAATGGTTCTGTTGCCTGGACCAGGATCTATTTGAGGGATATTGTTTGGTTTCCATCAGAGAAGGAAATATATGAGTGGGATGAACAAAAAGAGCGAGAATTTGTTGTTTAGGAAAGCAAAAATCTGTGATTGTCGACTGAAGCCTGGTTGCAGAAGTATCTCTATATATAACAACATGAGATCTTCTTTGTGACATTTTCTAATGAACTATATGACCGAGTGTAAGAATTGTTTCAAAAACAATGATCCTACCACGTGGAGCCCATAATTGATACAACAAGTTAGGAATACTAACAACATGATATCAAGGGCAATTGATTTTTGGACTGACAATAGCCTGGGAGGAATTATTACTATATTTTCAATAGACATGACTTAATATTACACCAAAGCTCAGAAAATATTTTTCAAGGGTCCACGAGGTAAGTACCTAAACTCTTTGAAGCTATGGATTAAAATGCTTTTATGTGAAGATAACGTACTATGAATGCAGTCAGATTAATGTTTGGATGAAGAGGGAATAAGCTTGAACCAGGACCAGGATCTACGTGAAGTGGGAATGCAATATAGAGTGGATTGTAAACCAAACAACTTTATTGAGACTAACTATAGTGCCTAGTTAGGTGGGTCTGAGAGTGAAGAAGAAGGAAGTAACCCCACAACCTTGAGGCATTCCCCCTCCCATCCTGAAGGCATGTCAAAGTTAGGAGTTGAGAAAAATTGGGGCATCTTTGGGATTCCCCATCCATTTACTCCACTTATCCCCCATCCCCCTCCCCATAATTCCCCTGCTCCCCCTCTTCCTAACCCCCCAAGAAGAAAAATGGTTGATGACATTAAGTTACCTATATTTAAAGGGCTTGGATCAGAGGATCTTGAGAAGTTCTAGTTCGTAGTTGATGCAGTAGGGAAAGAAAGACAAATTACTGATGAATATGTAAAGAAGGCGTAGCTTGTCACGATGCTATGAGAAAGAGCTCTAACATGGTACATGAAGTACTCTGTGAATAATCCAGCTTCTTCGCCGGATGATATTAAGAAAGCACTTGTATTAGAATTCGAGAAGCCGAAATCAGAATCATAGTGCATTACGGAGCTGAAGGAAATCAAAAAGTCGACTGTTGAGTCTATGTGGGAGTTGGATCAATGATTCAAGGTATTATTGGGACATGTAAGCTTTAACATACCCCCATAAGAACATAAAGGGTGGTTTATAGCCACGCCATTACTACATGTTAGGTTATCCTTGACGCAACAAAAGATCGCGACTCAAGCTGAAGCATTAGAAATTGCAATGACGCTGGAAGCTTCATTGATCGGAGATACTCATGCAGGAGTATAGAAGATTTAGAGCCAACTAGTGTAGGTTTTAACCCCGTACAGAAATCACCTGCATACGAATTCTAAAACACAGAAAATAAACAATGCGAGATCATAACACATAAAACACATATACACAAAGATTTTCCCTTAGATCCCAAAACCGGGACTACCAGCTTGATTTTAAATTATATTCCTTTCAATGTTACAATACATATTTATACATGTCGAAGCATCCAATACCATGGACTGAAAACTATCGCGTCCAATACCATGGACTGAAAACCATCACGTCCAAAAAACATGTATGAAAATCATGCACAAAACCATATGTGGGTCCGCCCAACCTAACATAGGGTCCAAAACCAAAATTTTCTGGGGCACTGCCCCAAACCCCATAAAGTGGGGTTATGGGTGCCCTTCAAACACCCTGTCAACTATGTGGAAAGAATATAACACAACCCAACATTCTCCCACTAGTTGTTTTCTTTCCACAGGGGGCCATAACAGAGCTTAGTAATTTTTCCAGCCCTGAAACACCCATTGTCTCTCTACACCAAGAGAACTTCTTAGAGCTCACAAATTTTGTCAATGCATTTGCAATATTCTTCAAAGTGTCCACCTTTACCAGCAACACCTTTTTGTCTTCTATCATATCCCTCACAAAGTGATACTGAACATCAATGTGCTTTGTCATTGAATGATATGTAGGGTTCTTTGCTAAGAAAATTGCACTTTGACTGTCACAGTCTATCCTTATAGCTTCTTGTACTAACCCCATACTTGAACACAATCTCTGCAACCAAAATGCTTCCTTGCTTGCATGAGTGGTTGTCATGTATTCTACCTCTATAGTTGATAGTTCCACTACAGATTGTTTCTTACTCATCCAACTGACTGCACCTCCAAATAGGTTAAACACATACCCACTTGTAGATCTTCTCTAATCCAGATCTCCAACCCAGTCTGCATCAAGAAAGCCACGAATATTGAATACTCTATCCAATCCTGGTCTTGGTAGCATAGACCATAGTCACTAGTGCCACGTAAATACCAGAAAACCCGCTTCACTACTGTCCAGTGCTACTTTCCTGGTTTTGACATAAGCCTGCTCAATACTCCCACTGCATGTGCAATGTCTGGTCTAGTACAGACCATTGCATACATCAAGCTACTGACTACACTTGCATATGGAACATGAGACATGCCCTCTTCCACTTCTTGTGTCTTGGGACATTGTTCAGCAGATAACCTCACACCTGCAGGAATAGGAACCTTCATTGGTTTACTATCCTGCATATTAAACCTCTACATTATTGTCTCGACATACTTCCTCTGGTTTAACAAGAGCTTCCTCTTTTCTCGATCTCTTTTAATTTCCATGCCCAAAATATAGTTTGTAGAACCAAGATATTTCATGTTGAATTTGGAGGACAATTGGGTCTTCAAATATTGGATAATTTCTTTGTCATTTCCAACCAGCAACATATAATCCACATACAAGACTAGATAAATAATACGGTCACCAATTAATTTAAAATACACACAGTGATCTGCTTTGCTTCTAGTGAAGCCAAGTCCCTGTATGAATGTATCAAATTTCTGATACCACATCCTTGGTGATTGTTTTAACCCATATAGAGACGTCTTTAACTTGCATACCAGTTCTTTCTTAGCCTTCACTGCAAAGCCTTTAGGTTGCTTCATGTATATTTCCTCTTCCAGATCCCCATGAAGAAATGTTGTCTTCACATCCATCTATTCTACCTCAAAATCAAAAGCAACATCAACAGATAAAAGTAATCTAATAGAAGTTACCTTGGTAACAGGAGAAAAAATATCACCAAAATCAATTCCTGACATCTGGGAATAACCTTTTGCTATCAACTGAGCTTTGTATTTCTCCACCTTTCCTTCTGCATTTATCTTCTACTTGAACACCCATTTGTTGCCAATGGGTTTCCTTCCAGCCGAAAAATCCACCAAATCCCAAGCCTCATTTTTGTGCAAAGATGCCATTTCATCAACCATGGCCTCTTTCCAGAGTTTTCCATCCTCTGAATCTAGTGCTTCCTTCACAGTTCTAGGATCATCATCAGTAATAGATAAAGAAAAATTTGAATAGAAAGCAGATGGACTATACCTTTTAGGCTGCCTTCTTTCTTGAACTGATCTTCTCACAGTCGGAGTTTGTGGCTCTTCATCTTCTGATTCCTCCTCTGCTATAGAGTTTGCTTCTCCCTCCTTTAGCTCAAACTCTATCTTCTTATGTTCCTTTCATTGGATTTCATGTTTAATAACATCTTTCACCTCTCTAAACACCACATCTCAGCTGTACACAACCTTCCGTGTGACTAGGTTCCAAAGCTTATAACCCTTTAAACCATATTTATACCTAATAAAGATGCACTTTTTAGATTTACAATCCAACTTGGTTCATTTCTCCTTTGGAACATGTACATATGCATCACATCCAAATACCCCTAGATGTGAAAGAGAGGGTTTCTTACCAGTCCATACTCTTGTAACATGAAGGTGACCTGTTCATTTCTCCTTTGGAACGCTGATGAAGGTGACCTGTTGACCAGGTAACATGTAGTATCCACTGCGTCTGCCTAGAATTATTGTCATAACCTAGCACCACTGAGCATGCTTCTTTCCCTTTCCATCAACGTCTTGTTCATTCTTTCTACAACTCCATTTTGCTGAGGTGTATATGGTGTAGTCTTTTGCCGTGCTATACCACACTTCTTACATAATTCTTCAAATTCCTTGCTGCAAAACTCTCCACCATTATCTGTCCTCAGCACCTTTATCTTCTTCTCTGTCTGATTTTCCACGAGAGCCTTAAATTCTTTAAACTTGTTAAAGACTTCAGATTTCTTCTTAAGGAAATATATCCATGTATTCCTTGAGAAGTCACCTATAAATGATACATAGTGCACAGACTTACCTAGTGACGGAACCTTCACAGGTCCAAACACATCACTATGCACAAGTTCTAATATTTGTTTCGCCCTCTTACTACCAGATGGGAAACTCACCCGATTCTACTTCCCATATACACAATTTTCATAGAAATCAAAATCCAGAGAGTTATTACTCATACCTTCTACCATACCTTTACCATGAAGTATCCAAAGGCCCTTTTCTCCAATATGTCCAAGCCTTTGATGCCACAGCATGGTCTTCTCTCCAGAGATCACTATATTTTCTACTCCACTTTCAGGAACCACAGAACTATTGCACCCATCAATAACAATGCTACCTTGCAGCTTGTACAAAGTTCCAATCCGAACTCCTCGCATCAATACCAGTGCTCCCCGAACCATCTTGCAGGTATCCTTCTTGAACATTATTTTTACACCTACATCATCTAGCTTGCTATCAGAATCAGATTTCTGGCTAATGCAAGAATCTGTAGAACATCTGGAAGCCTTCTAACCCTTCCACCTTGCAACTTCAACTTTACTTTTCCACGACCAACAATTCTAGCGTTCCTGTCATCCCCCAAGAAGACATCACCACCATCATATTTCTCATACTCGCAGAACCACTCTCTATGGGGAGTGAAGTGAAAGGATGCACTTGAGTCAATAAACCATGCCTCATGATCTACATGTGTACTTGAAGAAGCCAAGTACACATCTCTGCCTTCATCTAAGGTGGTTTTCGCCTCTACAGAAGGAACCTCATCAAATCCCTTTCCTTTGTCAGGAGCTTTAGATTTACAATCCCTTTTGTAGTGCCCTTCCTTTCCACATTTCTAGCACACCACCTTTACAGGTTTTCCTAGAGATTTAGATATCCCTCTAGATTTAGATCTCCCACTCGATGACTTATTTTTGTTTCTTTTCTAGGACCGTCCTCATACAAACAAGGCATCACCATTCTGGCTCTCCATATTTTTCCATCTCATCTCCTCCATCAGCATGGATGAGACTATTTCATCAAACTACAAGGCAGTTGCATTGCTACCTATTGCAATAACTAGACTATCCCACGAATCTGGTAGAGAACACAACAAACTAATGCACTTATCTTCATCTAAATTTTTTATATCAATAGACAATAACTGACTTACCACAATATTAAACGCATTCAGATGCTCTGTCACCGAGTCTCCAACTTTCATCCTTAGGTTATACAGCTTTTTTCGTAGGAATCGTTTATTCACCAGAGAATTAGATTGGTACAAAGTCCCTAACTTGTCCCACAAAGCCTTTGCCGTAGCTTCCCCTGATACATTCAGCAATACTGAATCTGAGACACAAAATCATATTGTGCTCTTTGCCTTCCGATCCACTTCTTCCATTCTTCATCGAACACTCTCGTTGGTTTAGTACCCGGATCTACCATGATCCACTAGTCTTTATCCACCAACAGATCCTCCATCTTGAGTTTCCACAACTCAAAACTCTGACCATTAAATTTTTTGATCTCTATCTTTCCACTACACGCCATATTCTTTCACTACCAGAATCGATCTCACAGATCTCCCACTGAACAGGGTCTACCACAGGCCTAAGCAAAACCTCCTAGCAACAAATGCATCCCCTTAAAGCCAAAACAACTCTGATACCAAATGTAGGTTTTAACCCCATACATAAATTGCCTACATACGAATTCTAAAACACAGAAAATAAACAATGAGAGATCATAAAACATAAAACACATATACACAGAGATTTTCCCCTAGATCCCAAAACCAGGACTACCAGTTTGATTTTTCATTATATTCCTTTCAATGTTACAATACATATTTATACATGCTGAAGCATCCAATACCATGGACCGAAAACCATCATGTCCAATACCATGGAAAAAGAACCATCGCATCCAAAAAACATGTGCAAAAATCATGCACAAAACATAGGTGGGTCCACCCAACCTAACATAGGGTCCAAAACCAAAATTTTCCAGGGCGTTGCCCTAGAGCCCATAAAGTGGGGTTACAGGTGCCCTTCAAACCCCCTGTTAACTATGTGGAAAGAATATAACATAACCCAGCAACTAGAAAATTTGTCCTTGGAATTACAAGATCTCAAGAAAGGTAAAGAAACTAGATCAAAAGTATGGTGTACAAAATGCAAAGCAGAGGGCCATTATAAAGATCAATGCCCTGGATTTAGAGATTACTTAGCAAGTGGAGCACCTAATCTAGTGAACACAACATCAAGTTTGTGGTGTGAGATTTGTAGAATGAGAGGCCAACATCACTTTGAAGATTGTTATCTATTAGAAAAGTACATACAAACCCCAAAGCATTTTTTTTGCAACTTTTGTAAATCAGTAGGCCATGATGAGAGAAATTGTCGAAGTTATGACTTGATGATGGAGCGCACTGCCAATGCTTATAGTCTGCAAGATGAAGGACATACACATGAAGATCCAGGCTAGCATGCTACCCGAGGAGGTTTCCAAGGAGGAGGAGGAGGAGGAGGAGGAGGAAGAGGAGATGGTCAAGGACACGACCAACTTATATGTTGTAACTGTGGATAGGCAGGGCACTTCACAAGAGGCTGTCAAAACCCTATGACAACCTACAACTATTATAAATATTTTAATCACATGATAGAATAATGTTTCATCCTTATCGCAAATATGCAGGAGAAAAGGAACCAACAACCCACATAAAATATTCAAATTATGACCACTGAGTAAAGGGAGGATGAACTGCGAATCAACATTGTAACAAGAAGTGGAGCTGCGACTGGAGATGATAAAGCTGATGGGAAAAAGGAAGCTAAAGCTACATGGGTAAGAAAAACTACTGAAAAAGCTTTTTCACTTGATATTTAGAAGGAGAAGCAAGTATTTATGCAGGCGAGGTAAAGCTTTATGGATGATGGGGCTTTGAACTCTACTATGTATCCAACACAAAAGAATAACTATGAGATAGTGTCAGCTATGACACAAGATGTGGATCCTAATATTTTGAAGTCTTTTCTGTAGACTTGCATGAAATTATTAAGAAACGAGAAAGATGTAGAAGGATTATAGGAATTGATAGAATCTTGTGCTTCTAAGGAAGTACCATAGAGCGAGATGCATATAGTAAACAACCTACATCGATACAAGAAGAGGACTAGAAAAGAAATGAGGCTTACTTCACAGATTGGAGAATATGACATGGATCAGGATATCCTAGATCTAGGATCTGGTGCCAACGTCTTGTCGAAGTAGACTTGGGAATTGATGGGTAAGCCTAAATTCCAATTTTCATTGTCCAACTGAAGATGTAAAACCAGCGGAATATTGTTCCTCTAGGAATGTTGCCAAGTATCACGGTAGACATTGAAGGAGTGCACAACACTACTATTGACTTTAAAGTGATCGAAATTATGGATGATAGTAATCCCTGTCATGCGTTGCTTGGATTGGATTAGGCATCTGATAACATGGATATAATTAACTTGAAGAAAAGGCAAATTATATTTGAAAGAAAAAATGTGAGATTCATTGTTCCATTAGATCCATCAGAAGGAGCGAGGTATACTGAACCTGTTAAAGAGGAGTACAATGCAGATGACATCAACAACATTCACCAGATAAAAACAAAAGGAGAAGAATGGATCAAACCTAATGCAGATGGAAAATTGGGTTGGGAGCAAGACAGTTCCTGCACTTCAGATTCAGAAGAGGAATTAGAAAACTGGCAAAATAGGTTACATGAAGTATATACGAGACAATTTGCAAGGATCACTAAAGTAGTACATAGTATGACAATAGAGGTATGCAATTTACCTTTTTATGATGGTTTGGGTAATTTCAATACTTTATTTAGAGAGTATGAAAGACATTTTCCATAATGTTAGAGGTTGTTATCTATGGATCTAGCCCTAAGAGATACTCCTGCTATATGGTGGGGTACACATAAGAAGAATATAGGAGATTAGAAACAATTTCAAAGATTGATGGGGTAAGGTTTGGTCAAGTAGAAACATAACTGACAGATAAGTATGGACAAACTGATCCTAGAGAACACATACAACTTTGTATGACAACATGAGAAGAAATTCCGTGAGAAGAATGGGTGCATGGATTCATCCGTACCTTGGAGACAATTCCTTAGAATTGGTATTTGGAAACAAAATTGCGACATGGTATTGCAAGCTAGGCAGAGATGGTTGATGTATTTATAATGACATTTAGTTTTGAAGATGATTGCCCACATATAGATGCAACCCTTCAAATAGTTAAGAAGAATATTTTTGAAAATGAAATTCCATGCACATGACAACGTAATTGGGTCGTGGATTTACATAATGTAATGAAATACTACAATATCATTGTGGAAGAGGAGGAAGATCCTCACAATACCAACATCATAGAATCTGAAGGTCACCATGAAGTGAATGGACCTGAAATAGAAATGTCTAATATAGCGAAGCCATTAAAGATGAAGAAGGTGAATATAGGGTCAGAGGATGAGCCAAAGTTCGTGATAATAGAATACTATTGGGATGAAGACATAATAAAAAATATATCAAATCTTTTGCATGAGTACAAGGGGTTGTTTCCCACTAAGTTCTCAGATATGAAGGGCATAGTAGGAGACTTGGGAGTTATGAAGATTCATTTGAAGCTTGATGCGAAGCCTATTAAGCAGAGACCTTATAGACTAAAAAAAACATATAAAGAAAAGGTGAAGGAAGAATTAGGCAAGATGATAGTAGTTGGGATCATCGAACCTATCAAAGAGTCTGAATGGGTGAGTCCCATGGTGGTTAAGGAAAAGAAGGAAAAAGGGGAAATTAGAGTTTTTGTGGACTTGAGAAAATTGAATGATGTATGTCTACATGAACCCTTCCATACACCATTTACAAATGAAGTATTGGACAACGTAGGAGGACAAGAGGCCTATTCTTTCACAGCTGGCTTTTTTGGGTACCATTAGATCATAATTGCACCAAAGGATAGACATAAGGAAACATTTGCTACATAATGGGGCTCTTACCAATATACAATGATGCCTTTTGGTTTGAAGAATACTCTTGCCATCTTTTCCAGAGTTGTATTTACAACCTTCAAAGAATATATACACATTTTTTGGAAGTTTAATTCCATGATTCGACAGTCTTTGGGATGTTGAAGAAGCATGTGGTGAGCTTGAGGTTGATGCTAGATACATGTAGACAATACCGGATATTGTTGAACTTGAAAAAGTGTATCTTCTGTGCACCATTTGGTATGCTATTGGGACATGTAGTTTGTAAGCGGTGATTAATGGTGGATCCCATGAAGATCACAGTTATAATGAACTTTCCAGCACCAAAAACAGTGAGAAAACTATGCATGACACTGGAACACACTAGATATTACAGAAAGTTTATAAAGGGGTATGTGAAAATAACTGCGCCAATGGAGAAATTGCTAAAGAAAGACATGACCTTTCAGTGGAGTGAATGGTGCCATAAAAGTTTGGATGTAGTGAAAGAGAAGATGGTGACTGCACCTATTCTTGTTTTTTTTGGACTGGAATAAGGAGTTCCATGTACATGTTGATGCATCTTGCATAGTGTTGGGTATAGTACTAGCACAACTAGGAGCAAGAGAAATTGATCACCCCATAGCATTTGTATGCAAAAAAATGTCAAAGGAAGAAAAGAACTATAGCACAACAAAAAAAGAGGGGTTAACTATGGTATATGCATTACAAAAGTTTAGGCACCATTTTTTTGGAATGCATTTCAAGATGTTCACTGATCACTCCATGTTGAAATGTTTGGTGAATAAGCATGTTTTAGGAGGAAAAATCTATCGATGGTTATTATCATTCCAGGATTATGACTTCAAGGTTGTAGTGAAGCCAGGGATATTGAATGTCGGGCTTGATCATCTATCAAGGATAGAGATATGAGAAGAACCCACAAGCATTGAAGATAACCTACCTGATGTACATTTATTCGCAATCATAGTTGCAGATGATCACTTCGTGGATATTATTTAGTTTCTAGCTACATGAATGATGCTTGTAGAGTACACTATGAAGGAAAAGAAGGAGATGGTAGTCAGAGCAACTGATTTCTCGTTGATTGTTGGACACTTGTACAAAATGCGGCCATATGAAATACTCCACAGATATGTCCTTGAACACGAAAAATAGAGTATTCTTACTGAAGCTCATGGAGGAGTCGTAGGTGGATATTATGTAGGAAAGGCCACTGCATAGAAAATATTGAGAGCTAGGTTATGGTGGCCCACAATACATAAGGATGCAAAAGAACTCTGCCAAGCATGTGATGTGTGTCAAAGAATAGAGAAGCCGTCTAGGAGAGATGAGATACCACTAGTACCACAAGTAACTTTGCAACCTTTTGAAAAATTGATCCCTAAACCTCCTTGGATATTCCATTGGAAAGTTCGTCACAACATATCTGACAATATTATATTAAAAATCTATGATTCTACACTATTACAGTTTTATTTAATTTCTAGATCCATAAAATTAACTGTAATTAGTGCATGCATGTAAAAGTAAATCAAGAAGAAAAGTAGAGAACAAAAAAATAAGCTCTCACACACAAAATACACAAGATATGCTCTAGGGGAAATCCTTTCAGGAGAAAATCTAGCGGGAAGATGAGGCCGCTTCTCTCTATTTCTCCTTCTGGAAATATGGCTGCAGAAATAACGAAGTAATGTTTGTGGTCCATGGGCTACTACAATGCACATACCCTCTCTGTGTGCTCTACCTCCTATCTCTCTTGGCTATATTTTCTTAACTATGGAACAAAATTTCCTTGAAAGAATGGAATGCCTCTACCTCCAAGTGGCCCGGTTATAACACAACCTGATAACCTACTAGTGGTTAAGTTTGACTACATCAACTCTTAACTAGAGTTACAAAATAGACCCTTCTAGAGTCTTCTACATCAAAAACACATCGCTAGCCCCTTTTACATGAATAATGGGGGGCTGACGCAACATCCTCCCGAACTATAGCTGTGAAAACAAGAAGGTCAACTTGTGAGTGGCATAAAATTTTCATATAAACTCTGATTGATGCGATTATTGCACCGTTGGAAATATTTCTATGTGTATAATAGCATGAAAAGGTGATGCACTTCAACAGTAAATTTTTACCCCAAAAAAACATCGTTTCGTGCCTCAAAACACTCTCGGAAGGTTTCCGACCTCGTTTCACCAAACTGGGTCCCTCCGGTAAAACTGATCATGTGAGATCATTCCACCACTTTTTCCACTCCAAATGCATCGAGATGGATGAAAAAAATATAATGATACAATTCAGATCACAAATGGGCTATTGATTTTGTTGGACCTATAAGTCGACCAGGGAAAAGTACTGGTGTGAGGTATATAATCACTACAACTGATTATTTGACAAGATGGGTTGAAGCACAACCAGTGAAGGATTGTAGTACAAAAATTGCTGCGAAGTTCATTTTTGAATATATACTATCCAAATTTGGATGCCCAAGGATTTTGATGAGTGACCAAGGGACACAATTCTTAAATAAGACCAGAAGCATTAACTGAGGAATTTTAGGTTTACCACTAGAAGAGCACTTCTTATCATCCTCAAGAAAATGGAACAATGGAAGCTTTCAATAAGATTATGGAGATTGCATTGACAAGGGTATGCAATGTGAGAATAGATGACTGGGATCTGAGGATTCTAGTGGTGTTGTGGGCATACAAGACAACATGGAAGAAATTGTTAGGGCATACACCTTTTAGGTTGGAATATGGACAAGATGAAATTATGCCTATGGAGTACATTGTGCCAAGTTTGAGGATTGCAACGTTCACAAATATGGTAGACCTTGACATTATGAAGGAAGTGATGTCATAGTTACTGGCTCTAAAAGTAGACAGGTTCATAGCAAGGTTCCATTAGCAGGTGCAGAAAGCAAGGGAGAAAGCTTGGTATGATAGGCACATCAAGAAGAAGACATTCCGGAAAGGAGATCTTATACTGTTATATGAAAGTAAATTTGCAAAGTTCCCTGGAAAATTTAAAGCAAATTGGTTAGGGTCGTATATCATCAAGGAAATATTTGATGGTGGTGCAGTTTAGCTCATGAAGTTAAATGGTTTGCTAGTTCCAGGACAAGTGAATGGTAGCAGATTAAAAGTATACAGGGATGATTCTGTCCCTGGAACTTCACACTAAAAAATGAAGGGAAGTAAGCCGTAGTGCCACTTGTAGTTGAAAGTTGGCACATGACTATAAAATACTCTATAGAAAGGGACTTCGTTGAACGAAGATTAATGGGTGATACTCAGTAGTATGGCGAAGTCTGAAGAAACTATGACTAAGAAAGGATGTCTAAGCGACAAAGGAAGGTTTGTCAAAGTTGGACAGAAATATGACCATTGGAAGGAAAAAGATACCGTTAAAAGGAAGTTGTCATTAAAGGGCACGAGAGAAACATATTTATGAGGCACAACTCGTTGAATCTAGCACCATACCTGCATTAAATGAGAAATATCTTAGCCAATCATGGGGCTAAAAATTCAAATCCATTATAAAAACCATATCTCGTGCTACATTTTATACTTTGTTGTCTGGAGAATTTAGTTTGAGAACTTGTAACTAAGTGTGAGTGAAGTAAGACGTTGTATATCTGAGAAAAGCTTTGAAGACTTGCTAGAGTGTTTTTAGAGAAAGGATTAGTAAGTATTATGGAAGCACAAGCCAGTAAAACTACAACAATGCATGTACCCATGTCCCCAAGGTGCGTGAGGTCGTTGAGAAAGAAGGTACCCACAGAAGCAAAACCACATAAGAAATAGGAAAACATGCTAACTGAGGTCTCCAGCGTAAAACCAAGAACATCCATGAGGAAGAAGAAAAAGAAAGAGTTGCAAATGAAGAATAAGGAAGACAAGGGTAAGAAACCTGCGCAAAAGGGAAATAAACCAATGTAAGAGAACTTACCTCAACAGATCCATGACAGTGAAGAGGAGGCTGAATTACATCAGATGGAGGTAGAGGGCACAAAAATTCCCTTTTTCCTCCCACCTTACATGCCACTAAGAAAACCAAGCGCCACTCCAGTCAAGGACCCAAAAGATGCGAAGTTTGGCACATTCACTCCATTGCTACCGGAGGAAGTGCCATTTGACAGTGAAGTGTTGGGGAAGGTCCCACAAACGAAGGTGAAGGACTAAGATTTCAATGATTGGAGAAAATACCCACAGTTTGAGCTAGGTAGATACCTGTAGCAAGTATATTACCCAAAAAGTGGAGTAGGAGGTTGGAGCCACACTAGAGGGTTGCAATATTACAAAGAGTAGGCTTGTTGAACATGCTAAATGTGCCACACTTTAATAGAAGCACATCCACCTGTGTGCAACAACTTCTCGCATTAGTACATGATGGATGCCTTTGGCTGGGGATGAGGATCTTGACCGAAAAAATGTTGACTAGAAGGATTACAGGATTGCCTCACTAAGGAAAAGACCTCACAGAAGAGTTTGTGGGCAATAATCAAGACAAGGTGATGGCATAAATGATGAAGTATAAATTTGGAATAGTGAAGAAATTGTGTGGGTATGACATTAACTCCATTGACGAACAAGGGGTGCGCTTCGCTGCACACATCTTAGCAGGGAAGATCATGTGGAAGTGCAGAGCAAATTAGGTCCTCACAACCATGGTTTCTTTGGTTGTGCAGTGCAGCGTCGTGGTCTAGTTTAATTAGGCCACCTATTTATGTAAATAATTTTTGGAAGACTGTAGGGAAGTGCAAGAGGAGAGGAAGACATTTCATTTCGTGTGGTTAATCATCATCATCACACTAATTACATGGAGGGAGCCTGAGGACTCGTAGTTTCTTCCCATCAAAGAAAAAATTTGTGAAGCTCTGAGGTATGCCTCCCTTTGGTATACTAAGGAGCCATTGCATGGATGGAAAACAAGATTTTCTTCGTACTACTATCGATGGATTTACACATGGTGGTGAATCAACACCCAAGGTTGTCACCCATTTTGTATAGAAAATACTACAACATCACAAACTGTAAAGTTGACTTCCATCGAGTCTATGTGAAGGCAAGGAGGGACCCAACAAGGACATGGAACCCATTTCCATATTTAGTGAATAAGTATGACTTACTTGCAGTAGTATAATGTTGGTTAGTAGAGTGGATGACTCCACCCAATGAAGAGATTGGAACAAAGAAGGCTACTGTGCAGGATGCAGGTTCAAGTGGAAAGGATATAGAAAAAGAACAAGGCACCAAAGGGACAGAGCCAAAACAAGAACATGGTACTCAAGAGCCCCTCAATGGTGAAGGAGTATCATAAGAGTCACCCTTCATCATTAAAAATAGGGTACCTACAACAACCATGTCGGGCACAAGGAAAAAGCATAAGGCAGACAAATCTAGGGGTGCTATACCACTTTTCCTCATTGATGGGGACATTGCTGAGATTGGGGAGAAGGTCTAGGAGGTAATAGAAGATACTTGGGATAGAATTGGTGATCACGATAGAGAGATATTGGTCGTGGTTCATTAGGGAATATCAGAGTTGAAGGTACTGCTACAACCATTGAGACAACTAGAGCAGACAACTCAATCACTGCAGGAAGAGTGACGAATAGAGATAACATTCGGCATTAGGATTTTGCAAGTGCTAGCTGTAGCACTACAGTTTGAAGCACCAGAGGATAAGGAATGAGCTAAAGCCTAGAGCAATGTCAAGATGAAAATTTTCATGCTGCCAATTCAGGTACTACATGAATTCCACTAGAGCATAACAACCGATCTGCAGGAGTGGGAACAATGAAATTTATCTTTGACCAATTAGGTGGAAAAGGAGAAAGCTTCGCTGAAAAAGGAGTTGGAGAAGTTGGCTAAGAAAAGAGATGAGGCATGGAAACAACAACAACAACTAGAAAAAGCCATTGTAGACACTTGTAGCATAGTTTTGGATGTAAAGGTCCGTGAAGAGGAGCCACCAGCAGAAAAGGTCATGAAGCTCACCCTCGTGATAAAATAATCTAATAGTATGCTCGCGAAGATGAAATTTGAATGTGAAGTGCATATTTCTGAGCTGCAAATAAGGTTGCATCCATCCACGCCACGAGAAGTATGGGAGTAGAGGGAGAAGGATTTAAATTCTGCACTAAGAGGCATCTTTGACACAGTGGCAGAATGTGGAAAGATGTTGGATGAAACTATGAAAATTTGGACCTCACTACAAGAGGATCCAAATATTCAGAAGATCAAGGAGGAGTTACAGGTGAAGCAAAAGTGGAGGGAAGAGATCCTGGAAACTACAAAGACCTTAAAATTCTCATAAAGGCTCACTAACATTACTGAAGGAAAGAACCTCTAGAAATATATAGAATATATTTGGAGGAAGGATCAAATATTTTAAGAGAGGACTCAACTGTGGCAGGATGAGGCCCTTCGACTTTCACAGGTAGCAGATGGAAGGCTCAAGGAGTTGAAGAGAAGGGAGAAAGAAGTATTGTAGAAGACTATTGGTCCAACTATAGAGATATTGCTAGAGGAGGTGCATGGAGAGGAGAAACAAGTATCATAAATGTTAGGGTCCCACCCTAACCCCCTTATGTATGTAATGGGACCACGTATAGTCAAGAGTCAATAAAGCCCATATTAATAATTGTAAGTGGTTAATCCGCAATTAATAACAGAACCACAGTTAGTTGCAAATGGTCCGTAGTATTAGATAGATGGTATTAGTAATACCGCGGTATTGGCCCGTGGTATTGCATATATGAGTCATATATAAAGGATAGAGACTCCCTGCGAGGAGCATCATGTCTTATTTTGTAATCGAGCTCTTCTCTATTGGAGGTTGCCCCCTCGAAGCGGCAAGTGAACATTACTCTCTGAAAAATAAAATCATTGCTATTCTGTGTTCTGGGTATCTTTTCTTCGCATATTCTGTGTTCTGGGTATCTTTTCTTCGCATATTCTGTATTTGGGTATCATTTGCAGGTTAAGATCATAACAAGTGGTATTAGAGAACTTTCCAGGGCCGGTGGGATCTCCATTTCGTAGATTTTTTTTTTTTTTTGGCTAGAG
>APFE031659339.1:6574-26947 GCA_000404065.3 Pinus taeda
GAACCATAATGATAGTCGTCTATTATTATTGATAAACAAAGAAGAATACAACCAAGTTCTGACGTCAAATCCTCCTTTGGCTGGGTGATCAGCAACATATGCCTTGCAAAGCTTGTAGGGAATGGGGAACAAGCCTCTATCTCCTTGGTTACTTGGACAAAGATCTCCTCATTAAAGATGTAGCCTTATGAGAATGAACAAGGCCTCTTGTAGCATGAGCTTAGCAATTCTCAGACTTTGGGACTTAGAATTTGGAACTTGAAGAGTAGAATTACTAACTATCTTGTCAAAGGCAAAGAGACAATCTTATATAGAGATAGGAGAAGGAGATAAGATCATCGACAAGATTCATGGGATTTTCCTCATCATTAGGAAGCTTCCATGAGAGGTGGAGAACTACTTCCCTTCCATGGAGATTCGAAGCCCAACTGAACTAACTCAAACTGGAATCAGTTCATGAATAGGTTAGAAGGAACCTTCGTAAGTTTGTTTGTTAAAAACTTTACCCAACTGGGTTGGCGCTAGTGCGACTCTGAGACAGAGCGCCAGCTGGCGCCCCCTCTTTGGAGGATTTTCCCCATCAGCACGAGTGATACACTGAGGAACAACGCCAATGGAAAAATGGCTATTTTTATGGGTATTTTGCAAAAGGTGTCTTCAGGGCATATGAAGTACATACTCAAGGGGATATAATGCAGGTGTTTTCAGGTTATGTCACTTCTCACAGGTCCCGGAATAAGTCCTCCAATGTGCGGGAGAAGAGGTAACAGGGACGGTGACAAAATACTCTGTAACACCCTGGGATTGAAGGACAATCCTTGGTCTCATGACTTTCTGAAAAAATCATACATGTTTCTACAACTTTTGCATCTAAGGGACATTCTCTTAGAGCATGTTTCTTTCTACATTTTAGGCAAAAGATGGCTAAGGCATCAGTTTTTGTTTTCTCCTTGTTTTGAATTTTGAGGGTGTCTAGTTGTTCACTAAGGCTCCCTAGAATCTCAGTTTTGAACTCATCAAGAATATTGTCAATTTCAGCCCTACTTATTATCCCAGTTGCAGATTTGTTTGCTCTAATAAGAGAAGGATCTCTAGGCCCTTTTCCAGTTTTAGATTTTCCCCTTGAGAGATGAACACATAGTTCTATTATGTCACTGAGTGGAAGTTGAGAGATGTCTCCCTTCCCCATCATGTTTAAAATATCTATCCATTCATCTCTAATGGCTTTCAATAAAAGGGCTTTCAAGGATTCCTCAGCTAAATTGTTCATTTTTGCTCTCTTTAAGTTGTATTGAAACCTTTCAAGCAAATCCTCCAAGTTCTCATCTTCTTTTTACATCATTTTGAACACCTCATCCTTATGATTAGTAGTAATACAATAATCCAGGTATCTATCCAAAAATGTCTGCCTCATATCGTTCCAAGTCCTAATAGATTGAATGACTAATCCCATAAACGATTTCAGAGCAGCCCCTTTCAATGTTGAAGGGAACAATTTGAGTTTTTGAGAGTCTTCTAAATAGTCATAGGTTCGGCATAAGACTTCATACTCAAATAGAAATGTTTCAGGATCCTTACTTTGCAATCCATAACAGTTTGGGAGGACAGATGGTGAAATGTTTTTCATTGTTGTATAGGTTTCCTCATCTACTATAAGGAATCCAAATGAGTTATCTCCTTCCCCATTTCCCCCATTGTTATCTCTACCTCTTCCATTGTTCCCTCTACTACCTCCATTATTTCCTCTACCTCTACCTCTACCCCTTCCTCCAAATAGTGAAAATTCTCCATCTTGCTCTTCTTCTGCCATGATAGTTTCCTCAGAATCTTTTGGCTCTTCTATTAATCGCTGATGAGAGAGAGTTTCTACCTCCTCTTCCTCTCTAGGTAATTCTACTTCTTCCACTGCAATAGGCTCTCCTATGGAGGTGAAGAAGGGTTCTTCTCCTAGGTCAGATTTAATAGATAGTGTGGGAGAATCTTATAATTCAGTTGCTGCCCCTTGAATTCTAGAAATCCAACACTGGGAGTACGAGTCTGGGATGGAGGTGTATCTTGTCTATTCCTTAAAGTAGTTGGAGTTGTAAAAATCGAACTTTTGCCCCTAGTTACAAACCTTCCCCTAAAATCTCTTTCTCTATGCATGTCATTTTTTAATTTTTGATGATTTTAATTGGGCTAATAATCCTTTTTCTGATCCTTCCAGATCACACTAGGTGCAAGAAGAGAGCATACTTCAAGAAATTATTGGACTAATAATTCTTTTTTCTGATCCTCCAAATCACACTAGGTGCAAGAGGAGAGCATACTTCAAGAAATTATTAATTTTCCTCCTTCTTTCTTTTGAATGTAAGAGATAGGCTACCTAGTTACACTTCCCCTGCAATGCCACCAAAAATTTTAGTCAATTTAGTGTGTCCTAAATTGCTACATAAGTTATCAATCCGGGAGTCGTAAACTGATGAAGTGTAGTGCACTGTATGTGCTAGACAACCCTTTTCTTACCTCAATGTTTTCAGTTTTACCTTGTTTTGGGATTTTGTTCTTGTTGGTCTCCTAAAGTGTTCTAATGCAATGGAAATCCTAATCTGTTGTTAGAGAAAAAAATTTAAGAATACTTTTAAAGATCAAGTGTGGATGTAGAGTTGAAGACAAGGTTTATACTTCTTATGGTAATTTCCAAACTTTGAACTTAAGAGATCTTAAAACATGTTGTCTACAAAATCAGAACTTGAATAAGAGTATAAACATGCAGCTATATGAACCAAACTAAAAATGAAGTACTGAGAATGAGGTTACTATCTCTGTTGTCCATCCTAATTGTAGAATTGAAATCTAATAAACTATTGCAACTCAAAACCAAAAAGTAAAGAAGCTGGAAACTAGTCAATGATTTCATCCATAATCACAATATTCCGTCAATTAACTTCTAAAACAGGGTTCAGCTAAAGACTCCAGAATTATCATCATATGGCATGAAAAGAATGACATCTAAATTATCTAATTTGCACACTAACGAAAGCAAAGCCAATTACTCCATCTATAATCACAATATTTCGTCAATTAACTTCTAAAATGGGGTTAAGCTAAAGACTCTGGAAATATCATCATATAGCATGAAAGAACTGACATCTAAATTATCTACTTGCATACTAATGAAAGCAAAATGAATTACTTCCCCTATAATCACGATAGCTCGCCAATTAACTTCTAAAACGGGGTTAAGCTAAAGGCTCCAGAGATATCATCATATAACATGAAAAACTGATATCTAAATTATCTTAAACAGTAAACAAATCTTACTAAATAAAAGCATAAACCACTGAAATTGAAAACTAAAGTTCAGTAGAGGAAGCAAGTCTCAAATCACCACTTGATGCAAAAACTACACTAAGAAGCTCGAGCATAACCAGACCTAAAGACCTATTCTGAAGTGCACCTATCAACGTTAGTAACAAATGTGACAAGATGCAAAGACATGTACAAAGTCAGAACAATTATGATTATAAGCAAAACTTGAGAAATGTACAACTCGAATGAGAGAAAATATACATGAAAAACTATACAAAAACAAAAGAACCTCAACTACGTAGGGACCCTATGCACAACTTTGGATTAACACGTTGTTACTTCAAACCACGCTTAAACAGCCATGTGAAAAACTGAGTTTTATATTATGAAACAGAGTAATATGTCTCTTGGTTACACAACAGCAAAATAATGTTATAACTACAGTATCAAGAACTAACTATCTGTGTTGCAAAGGCTTATATTTATAGAGAAAATGGATAATTATATCTCAAAGCAATTTCTTCAGTAATAGACATGTTGAACCCCAAAACAATCTCTCTTCCACACATCTTCTTAAACATTTTCTCTTCTATTTTCCCATATCAGTGCCTCATAAGCTATCAAAAGTTGTTACATGTTGATTTCAGGAGTACATTTGAGTGACTTTCAAATTATATCATTGTGTGTGCTATTTGATCTAGGTTTTGTTTATCAGCTACGAAATGTAGCCACTTTCTGCAACTAACTCGCAATTCTGCAGCCGTTTTCATTGTTCTATAGGTCACAGGTGTCGGTAGGAGAAACGAGACACATGGGCAGCTCAGGAATGATCCACATATGGATGAGGTCCTATTTGTTTAGCTGAATTCGTGAAGAAAGGTACCAGTCAAAGGGTGGTCAACAGAGAGTCCTGCGTCAACTAGGACTCTGTTCTTGCACGTAAAAGAAGCATGAAGTCGTTCATGAACTCATGGATCCGTTTTTGCCACCTGCAGGCCATCTCCATAACGCAATCCAACATCCACCTTGCGTAGATTTACTGCTCATGGCAACAGAGAGGCTGAATCCTCAGATTCTAACCTGTTCACATGTCCATTGCTGAAGAAATTCCTCTGAAAAACAGTTATCTATTTCCTCTATAAATATAAGCGTTTGCAACGCAGATAGTTATTCTTGATACTGTTGATGTAGCGTTATTTTGTTGTTGTGTAACCGAGAGACATATTCCTCTGTTTCATAATACAAAAACTCTGTTCTTTTCAGATGGTTGTTTAAAGTGTGGTTTGAAGTGACAGCTTGTTAGTCCAAAGTTGTACAGAGGACCCCTGCGTAGCTGAGGTTATTCTTTTGTTTTGTATAGTTTTTTATGT
Source organism: Pinus taeda (assembly GCA_000404065.3). NCBI lineage: Eukaryota > Viridiplantae > Streptophyta > Pinopsida > Pinales > Pinaceae > Pinus > Pinus taeda. The sequence continues at coordinate 11,236 of APFE031659339.1, forward strand.
ATATTTTCTCTCATTTGAGCTGTACATTTCTCATGTTTTGCTTATGGTTTTAATCATTCTAATCTTGTACATGCTTTTGCAGCTTGTTATATTTTCTACTAACACTGATCAGTGCATTTCAGAATAGGTTATGCTCAAGCTTTTTAATATAGTTTTTTGCATCAAGTGTGATCTGAGACTTGCTTCCTCTATTGAACTTTAGTTTTCAATTCCAGTTGTTATGCTTTTATTTAGTGAGATTTGTTTACTGCTTAAGATAGTGTAGATATCTATGATGATATCTCCAAAGCCTTTAGCTTAACCCCATTTTAGAGGTTAATTGGCGAGCTATTGTGATTATAGGTGAAGTAATTGATTTTGCTTTCATTAGTCTGCAAATAGATTGTTTAGATGTCAGTTGTTTCATGCTATATGATGATATTTCCAAAGTCTTTAGCTTAACCCCATTTTAGAAGTTAATTGACGAAATATTGTGATTATAGATGGACTAATTGACTTTGCTTTCATTAGAGTGCAAATTAAATAATTTAAATGTCATTCTTTCATGTCATATGATGATATTTCCAGAGTCTTTAGCTTAACCCCATTTTAGAAGTTAATTGATGAAATATTGTGATTATGGGTGAAATCATTGACTAGTTTCCAGTTTCTTTACTCTTTAGTTTTGAGTGCAGCAGTTTATTAGATTTCAATTCTGTAATTAGGAAGAACAGCAGAGATGTTAACCTCATTTTCAGTACTTCATTTTTAGCTTAATTTATGTAACTGAATGTTTCCACTCTTGTTCAAGTTCTAATTTTGTAGACAACATGTTTTGAGATCTTTGAAGTTCTAAGTTTGGAAATTACCATAAGAAGCATAAACCTTGTCTTCAACTCTACATCAATACTTGATCTTTAAAAGTATTCTTAAAACTTTATACTAGGATTTCCATTTGCATTAAACACTTTAGGAGACCAACAAGAACAAAACCCCAAAACAAGATAAAACTGAAAACAGTGAAATAAGAAAAGGGTTATCTAGCACATACAATGCACTACACTTCATCAGTTTACGACTCCTAGATTGATAACTTATGTAGCAATTTAGGACATGCTAAATTGACTAAACATTTTGGCGCCATTGTCAGGGAAGTGTAACTAGGTAGTCTCTCTTACATCCAAAAAAAAGAGAGAAAAATTAATAATTTCTTGAAGTATGCTCTCCTCTTGCACCTAGTGTGATCTGGAGGATCAAAAAAGAGAATTATTAGTTCAATAATTTCTTGAGTATGCTCTCTTCTTGCACCTAGTGTAATCTGGAAGATCAGTAAAAATAAACAAATATAAAAAATTATTATCCCAATTAAAAAAATCTTCCAAAAAAAAATGACATGCATAGAGAAAGAGTTTCTAGGGGAAGGATTATAGCTAAGGGCAAAAGTTCGATTTTTACAGCTCCAACTACTTCAAGGAATAGACAAGATACACCTCCATCCCAGACTCATACTCCCAGCGTTAGGATTCCTGGAATTCAAAGGGCAGCAACTGAATTAGAGGATTCTCACACATTATCTACTAAATCTGACCTAGGAAAAGAACCCTTCTTCACCTCCATAGGGGAGCCTATTGCAGTGAAAGAAGTAGAATTACCTAGAGAAGAAGAAGAGATAGAAACTCTCTCTCAACAACCATTAATAGAAGAGCCTGAAGATTATGGGGAAACTATCATGATGGAAGAAGTACAAGATGGAGAATTTTCACTATTTGGAGGAGGGGGTAGAGGTAGAGGAAATAATGGAGGTGGTAGAGGTAATAATGGAAGAGGTAGAGGTAATAATGAGAGAAATAGGGAAGGAGATAACTCATTTGGATTCCCTATAGTAGATGAAGAAACCCATACAATAATGAAAAACATTTCACCATCTATCCTCCCAAACTTTTATGGATTGCAAAGTGAGGATCCTGAAACATTTTTATTTGAGTTTGAAGTCTTATGCCGAACTTATGACTATCTAGAAGACTCTCAAAAACTCAAACTATTCCCTTCAACATTGAAAGGGGTTTTCTCTGAAATGGTTTATGGGATTAGTCACTCAATCTATTAGGACTTGGAATGATACGAGGCAGGCATTTTTGGATAGATATCTGGATTATTGTATGCATACTAATCATAAGGATGAGGTATTCAAAATGATGCAAAAAGAAGATGAAAACTTGGAAGATTTGCTTGAAAGATTTCAATACAACTTAAAGAGAGAAAAAATTACCAATTTAGATGAAGAAACCTTGAAAGCCCTTTTATTGAAAGTCGTTAGAAATGAATGGATAGACATTTTAAACATGATGGGGAAGGGAGATATCTCTCAACTTCCACTAAGTGACATAGCAGAACTATGTGTCCATCTCTCAAGGGGAAAATCTAAAACTAGAAAAGGGCCTAGAGATCTTTCTCTTACTAGAGCAAACAAATCTGCAACTGGGACAGTAAGTAGGGCAGAGATTGGCAATATGCTTGATGAGTTCAAAACTGACATTTTAGGGAGCCTTAGTGAACAGCTAGACACCCTCAAAATTCAAAACAAGCAGAAAATAGAAGCTGATGCCTTAGCCATCTTTTGCCCAAAATGTAGAAAGAAACATGCTCTAAGAGAATGTCCCTTAGATGCAAAAGTTGTAGAAACGTGTATGATTTTCTCAAAAAGTCATGAGACCAAGGATTGTCCTTCAATCCCAGGGCTTAAAGCTGTCTTTCAGGAGGACCCAAATTCTGTAGAATCTCTTTGCTTTGTTTCAAGAAGACCTTGGCAAGGGCAACAAAATCAAGGATTCAACAATCCAATGAATTTTCAGCCCCCACCAAATTGGAATTCTTGGCAACAACCTTGGCCTCAACCTCAGAATCAGTATCAATCTCAATCATGGGCACAAGGGGTACAAAATCCTTATGGAAGATTTGCTTAATATTATCAATATCCTCCATCTTATCAGGGCTATCCTCTCCCACAAAACCAACAACAAAATCCACAACTTCCAAATCGAAGCCCTCAACTTTCATTACCATTTCCACAACAACAACCTCCTCAACAAAATCAAAATCCTCAACTCTTGCTTCCATTTCAATAGAAGCCAAATCAACTACCAACCCAACCATTACCAAATCTCAATAACAAAAACCCTCAGAATGCTTACATGGTAGAAGGACAACAATTTCCTACCTACATGATTGTTCCTTTAGATCTTAATGATGTTCAACTTAGATTTGGTAGGATTTTAGAAAAGGAAAAACCTTTTATAGATGTTCAAGAGCAAGATGCTTCTAAAGAGGATTTTCTGAAAGTCAATAAAAGTTTTGAAGAAGCATCTTTTCAAAACCCAACCATTCAAAAAAAAAAACAAAAAGAGTCAAACCCCACAACTCCTATAGTTGAGCAACCTGCATCTACATCTACACCTCCTTTCCCTAAGAGATTACAAATTGACAAGGGGGTGGAAAAACAAATCTTGTTGCCTAACTATGATTTCCTAGACGAATTAAAGAATGTTTGTATCAATATTCTCTTGCTACAAGCCATTAGAGAGATTCCTATTCTAGCAAAAACAATAAAGGAGTTGAGTATCAAAAGACCAGGTAGGAAACCAAGAGACACAAAAAGAATCCACCTGGTAGGAAAGATAGCAGATATCATAATGGGAAATATTACCATGCAGAAATATGTGGATCCAAGTAGTCCAATTGTCAAGACACACATAAATGGAATAGAAATTCCAAATACATTGATTGACTTAAGGGCTGCTATAAACATTATGAGTAGACAGACTATGGAACAGCTTAAACTTCCTAATCTTCTTTTCACACCTACCTTACTGCAACTTGCAGATAGATCAGTGATCAAACCAGATGGTGTACTGGAAGATATTTCAGTCTCCTTAGATTCTTGGGAATATCCAATAGACTTCATGATTTTGACTCCCAAGAATAATCTAGGAGGACACCCACTCATCTTAGGAAGACCTTGGCTAGCCACAATTGATGCTTTTATTAGTTGTAGATCTGGTGACATGTACATTTTTTATGGTAGTTCAACAAAGAAATTTACATTGTATCCTCCAGCAAAAGCAATTACAGAAGTAGAAGACAATGAATGGGTCGATGATGAAGAAAGATGCTATAAAACTTGTCTTTACTCTCTCTGAAGTTAGTGAAGATAATCAAATCTTGAACACATTAGAAAATTTTCAAACATCTTTAGAATATAATCACACACAATTTCAATTAGATTTTGATATTGAATACTTGTCATCAAGGCAAATGTCCCTCTACTCTATGGAAGAGTTTGGCAGTTCTGCGGTTGAAATTTTTCCAGGTAAATCATTGATTATTAACAAAAATTTGGAAAAGTTACAACATGAAGAGCTAACCAAAATCTTACAAAAACATTCTACTGCATTTGCATCGGCGTATACTGATATGAAAGGTATTGACCCTAAGACTTGCATCCATCATATATATATTGAGGAAAACAATAGACCAATCAGACAACCTCAGAGAAGGATGAATCCAAATCTTAGGGAGAATGTGAAAGAAGAGCTCCAAAAATTACTCAATGTGAACTTCATTTACCCAATCTCAGATAGCCAATGGGTTTCTCCCTTGTTGATAGTACCTAAAAAGAATGGTAAATGGAGGGTGTGCATTGGTTACAGGGAAACTACCTCCACATTTATTTCCTACTGAAAGAAGAAAAATTATTAGCAGAGTTCAAGATATTCATGGATTTCTAACGCATTGTTTAAAACAGGGCCAGACTTTGTGATCAAAAGATATGTCAAGGAAGATGAAATGCCTGATATTCTCAAAGCATGTCATGATGAACCATGTAGTGGACACTTTGCTGACAAAAGGACAGCTTATAAAATCCTTTCTTTAGGATATTATTGGTTGTCCCTCTTCAAAGATGCAAAACAATATATCAAAAGGTATGACCACTGCCATAGGGTAGGGAAACCTACCCCCTCAAATGAGATGCCACTACAACCTCAAGCACTCATCGAACCCTTTGAAAAATGGGCTTTAGATTTTATTGGACCTATTAACCCTCCATCCAAGCAGAAAAAATATATATTGGTATGCATTGATTATGTCACTAAATGGGTAGAAGCCAAAGCATTATTTTCTGCTACTAAAAATTCAGTAATTAATTTTCTTTATGAGGATATTTTTACTCACTTTGGTGTTCCAAAAGAAATTGTGACAGACAAGGGAAGTTAATTCACATCCAGAATGATGGAGAAGCTGATGGAAAAGTATAAGGTCAAGCATAGAAAATCCACTCATTATCATCCGCAAGCAAATGGTCAAGTGGAGTCCACAAACAAAGTAATAGAAGGCATAATTACCAAGACTGTGCATTTACACAGAAGAGATTGGGCATAAAGGCTTCCTGAAGCCTTATGGGCCTACAAAACTACATGCACGAACACAACAGGACACACTCCCTATGAACTTGTTTATGGGAAGGAAGTTCTGCTCCCCATTGAGTTCCAAGTCAAAACCTTCAAAATGGTAGTTCAATTGGGAATGGATCTATCAGAAGCTCAAAAGCATAGACTAGATCATTTGAATGAACTAGATGAGATCAGACAAGAAACAATTCAAAGAACTGATCTAGTTCAGCACCAGAGAGCTAAGCGGCATGACAAATACATCAAGGACAAAAAGTTTCAAGAAGGAGATTGGGCATTGCTATTTGATTCAAAGTTCAAAGATTTTTAAGGTAAATTTCAGGCTCATTGGCTTGGGCCATATGAGATTGAAAAAGTCTTTAGCAATGGAACAGTAAGAATCAAAACAATTGATGAGTATCAAACTCCTCTCATTGTGAATGGTCACAGATTGAAGATCTATCATAAGCCACTCTCAAAGGAGGAGTTTATCAAAATCTTTCAAGATAATTCTGCAATGAGGCTGGTGAAAAAGAATCATTCTTCTCCACCAACCTAGTCTTTGTTCTTTTCATCATCTAAAAAAAATGTATAAGCCTAAAAACTGATCACTAATTGGCAGTCTTATACAGAAAATATAGAGCGAAAATCAGAAGCTTCTAACGCCCTATATTTTCCAAAAAAAATCTCTCATTTCACTCATAGTTGTTTCATTCCATTTCATTTCATTTCGCTCCATCTCACCACCAAATTCCATCAATAAAATTTCTTTCAGTTTATCTTCATATTCACCTCTTCATGTATCATTCATACAGTGATTTTTCATTTCCATTCATTCGCCAAGTCATATGTTATTCATTATGTCAGTTTCCGCGGCTAAATTCTAATTCCACAGCTGAATTCTGATTCCACAGCTAATCCTCTGTTACTTTGCAGTGACAGTCAATTAATTAGCCAAATAACAATAAAAGCGAGATGCAGGTATGGAAGAGGAAGATCTTTTGGAGATATCAACACCTAAAAGTACCTACAGAAATAGGCAATTAAAAATTAGCAAAACGAAAGAGGTATGATTCCAAGGTATGGACAAAACCATTTTCAAATAGCATTTCAAACACATAATTTGTATAGTTTGTAAATCACAAGCTCCATAATGTGTAATGATTTGACTTGATGGTTGCCTTAACTCCACCATATCCTCCGCATCAATCCTAACGGTCTCATAATCCACTCCCAAGTTCAACTCGTACTTAGTCGTACATCCTCATTACACTTGTTAAAACAGCTAATCATGCAGATGTGAACAGATTGAATACGGCTCTCTTTTGCTGACGTTCCACTCCGCAGTCTTTTTTATGAACCCACTGACGTCCACTCCGTAGCCTTTTATGAACTCAAATTCTGTTCAGTTTCGCAAGTTTCATGAGTGATACTCTGCCTCCACACTTTCACATCGAGTTTTACGATTTTCTATTCATGATTTGTTTACACAGACTTCTGCTCCGTGAACCCACTCTCATTTTATGCTCCGCATTCTTCCCATTCTGTAATCACTGATTTTCTCCGCAACCCTCTTCCATTTTCTGCTCACATAACCGTTCTACTCCAGTAAAATTATCATCTACAAAGGTATCTTCGTAGTAAGGAGGAATGGGTCTTATAATGAGAACAGAGCCTAAAGGAGCTAAATTCATGGAGGGATACCCGTAGCTAAAAAGCACGTTGAGTAAAGCAAGATGGTTGCAATTTATTAAGAAATTCAAGGGCCATAATAAGGAAGTTACAAAAACGTTTGCAAGATCTTTCAATGGTGTAGAAGTTGAAAGTGGGGACATCAAATTTCCAGTGACAAAGTCATCCATTGCAACAGCGACAGAGCTTCCACAAGAAGGAGAGCGATGGTTTAAGAATAAGGACTTCGATGAAAAGGTCTGGAGAGTCATTCTTTGTAACCCAGGTATGGACGTATCAATTTTTAAACAAGGAATTCCTATTTCAGCCCTAAAGGATAAATGGACTAGTCTGTTGTTGATCATTCAAAAATTCATTACCTGTGAGGGCAGGTATGGCTCCATGTACATGTATCATATCAGATTATTAATGTTCTTGGAAAATAAAACCATCAACCTTCCTTATTTCTTATTGAATAGTTTGAGAAAAATGCCTATTACTATGCAAAATAATATAGGTGATGTGGAGCCTCATCTCTACCATCATGGCCTTATTAAGATCCTGGTTGAGAATCATTTGAAAGAGAGGAAAGATACATGGGAAAAATTCCTAGTTAGGAATTTCTTCCAAGACCTTCCTGAAGTGCCTGACGGAAGTTCAACAAAGAAAAGTAGGAGAACAAGAACAAATTTAACAATACAAGATATTCCTAGTAATGTGACCAAGGAAACCAATAAAGAAGAATTGCCTTCTGAAACATTGATTGAGATTAGAAAACAAGTAAAATAGAAAGGAAAGAGGAATATTGAAGATATTTACTAGACTCTTGAGCCTTCTTCAGATGAAGAGGAAGTACTTTCTGAGAGATTAATTCATCTTAAAAAACAGTCAACTAAGGCAAAAGAAAAAGGAAAGGAGAAACAAATAATAGAAAAGGGAGACACAAGCTCACAGGGTCTAATAAGAAGCTCTAGATTAAAGGGTAAATTGAATAAAACGCAAATCAAAGGAGCTCACTTCATAGACCTGGAAGGCGAAACTCCAAATCAATCACCAGAAAACACTCCTCCCGATCAAAGTCCACAGTTTTCTCCTTCTCCCCAATTAGATTTTGAAACCAGTCCAAGGAAGACAACACCAGAAATTGATCAAGCTCAGCAACAAATGTATGACTTCATTGAATCATTGGAAAAGACTATAGTAAAACAGGGGACTTCATCTAATCAGCTAGGTACAGCTCAGGAAACTTTGATCTAGTTATTAAAACAAGAAATTTATGAGCTGGAAGTCTTGAACAGACATATCCAAAAGGAAAATGAAATACTAAAAGAGAAAAAAAAAAAAAGGACAAAATTATCCATGACAATACCATGTTGCATTTAGGATTATGGCACAAGAAAAAATAGAAAATTGAAGAAGAAAAATAGGAGGTTGAGTAGAGCCCTCATCAATCTCAAGTATAGATGCCTTATGATGAAGCCCAGGATGACAATGACAGCAAGGAAGAAGAAGAAAAGGCTAAATGTCTTAGCAGAAGTTTCACAACAGATGAATTGAAGAAAGAATAGTTACAGTTTTGGTTGCATGAGGACATGCAACATCTTCACAATGGGGCTATGTTGAACCCCAAAACAATCTCTCTTCCACACATCTTCTTAAACATTTTCTCTTCTATTTTCCCATATCAGTGCCTCATAAGCTATCAAAAGTTGTTACATGTTGATTTCAGGAGTACATTTGAGTGACTTTCAAATTATATCATTGTGTGTGCTATTTGATCTAGGTTTTGTTTATCAGCTACGAAATGTAGCCACTTTCTGCAGCTAACTCGCAATTCTGCAGCCGTTTTCATTGTTCTATAGGTCACAGGTGTCGGTAGGAGAAACGAGACACATGGGCAGCTCAGGAATGATCCACACATGGATGAGGTCCTATTTGTTTAGCCAAATTCGTGAAGAAAGGTACCGGTCAAAGGGTGGTCAACAAAGAGTCCTGCGTCAACTAGAACTCTGTTCCTGTACGTAAAAGAAGCATGAAGCCATTCCTGAACTCATGGATCCGTTTTTGCCACCTACAGGCCATCTCCATAACGCAATCCAACATCCACCTTACGTAGATTTACTGCTCATGGCAACAGAGAAGTTGAATCCTCGAATTCTGACCTGTTCACATGTCCATTGCTGAAGAAATTCCTCTGAAAAAAAGTTATCTATTTCCTCTATAAATATAAGCGTTTGCAACGCAGATAGTTAGTCTTAATATTGTTGATGTAGCATTATTTTACTATTGTGTAACCGAGAGACATATTCCTCTGTTTAATAATACAAAAACTCTATTCTTTTCACATGGTTGTTTAAAGTGTGGTTTGAAATGACAGCGTGTTAGTCCAAAGTTGTGCAGAGGGCCCCTGCGTGGCTGAGGCTATTCTTTTGTTTTGTATAGTTTTTTATGTATATTTTCTCTCATTTGAGCTGTACATTTCTCATGTTTTTCTTATGGTTTTAATCATTCTAATCCTATACATGCTTTTGCAGCTTGTTATATTTTCTGCTAACATTGATCAGTGCATTTCAGAATAAGTTATGCTCGAGCTTTTTAATGTAGTTTTTTGCATCAAGTGGTGATCTGACACTTGCTTCCTCTGCTGAACTTTAGTTTTCAGTTCCAGTTGTTATGCGTTTATTTAGTGAGATTTGTTTACTGCTTAAAATAGTTTAGATATTAGTTCTTCATGCTATATGATGATATATTTGAAGCCTTTAGCTTACCCCATTTTAGAAGTTAATTGGTGAGCTATTGTGATTATAGGTGAATTAATTGATTTTGCTTTCATTAGTATGCAAGTAGATAGTTTAGATGTCAGTTGTTTCATGCTATATGATGATATTTCTGGAGTCTTTAGCTTAACCCCGTTTTAGAAGCTAATTGACGAAATATTGTGATTATAGATAGACTAATTGACTTTGCTTTCATTAGAGTGCAAATTAGATAATTTAAATGTCATTCTTTCATGCCATATGATGATATTTCCAGAGTCTTTAGCTTAACCCCGTTTTAGAAGTTAATTGACGAAATATTGTGATTATGGGTAAAATCATTGACTAGTTTCTAGTTTCTTTACTATTTAATTTTGAGTGCATCAGTTTATTAGATTTCAATTCTGTAATTATGATGGACAGTAGAGATGGTAACCTCATTTTCAGTACTTCATTTTTAGCTTAATTTATGTAGCTGCATGTTTCCACTCTTGTTCAAGTTCTAATTTTGTAGACAACATGTTTTGAGATCTTTGAAGTTCTAAGTTTGGAAATTAAAATAAGAAACATAAACTTTGTCTTCAACTCTACATCCATACTTGACCTTTAAAAGTATTCTTAAAACTTTAGACTAGGATTTCCATTTGCATTAAACACTTTAGAAGACCAACAAAAACAAAACCCCAAAACAAGATAAAACTGAAAACGGTGAAGTATGAAAAGGGTTGTCTAGCACATACAGTGCACTACACTTCATCAATTTACAACTCCCGGATTAATAACTTATGTAGCAATTTATGACACTAAATTGACTAAACAAGACAAGTGAACAGGTCAAAATTCGAGGATTCAGACTCTCGGTTGCCATAAGCAGTAAATCTATGTGAGGTAGATGTTGGATTGCATTATGGAGATGGCCTGCAAGTGGCAAAAACGGATCCACGAGTTCGGGAATGTCTTCGGGCTTCTTTTACGTGCAGGAATAGAGTCCTAATTAACGTATAACTCTCTGTTGACCACCCTTTGACCAAGACCTTTCCTTCCAAATTTGGCTAAGTAAATAGGACCTCATCCATGTGTGGATCATTTTTGAGCTGCCCATGTGTCTCATTCCTCCTACTGACACCTATAACCTACAGAACAATGAAAACGGCTATGGAATTGCGAGTTAGCTACGAAAAATGGCTACATTCCGTCGCTGATAAACAAAACCTAGATCACATAGCATACACAATGATATAATTTGAAAATCACTCAAATACACTCCTGAAATCAACATGTAACCTTATGTAGCAATTTATGGCACACTAAATTGACTAAACAAGACACGTGAATAGGTCAAAATCTAAGGATTCAGACTCTCGGTTGCCACGAGCAGTAAATCTATGTGAGGTGGATGTTGGATTGCGTTATGGAGATGGCCTGCAAGTGGAAAAAACGAATCCATGAGTTTAGGAATGACTTCGGGCTTCTTTTACATGCAGGAACAGAGTCCTAATTAATGTAGAACTCTTTGTTGACCACCCTTTGACCGAGACCTCTCCTTCCGAATTTGGCTAAGTAAATATGACCTCATCCATGTGTGGATCATTCCTGAGCTACCCATGTGTCTCATTCCTCCTACTAACACCTGTAACTTACAGAACAATGAAAACAGCTGCAGAATTGCGAGTTAGCTACGGAAAATGGCTACATTTCGTAGCTGATAAACAAAACCTAAATCACATAGCACACACAATGATATAATTTGAAAATCACTCAAAGACACTCTTGAAATCAACATGTAACAACTTTTGATAGCTTAGGATGCGCTGACATGGGAAAATGGAAGATAAAGTGTTTAAGAAAACGCTGGGAAGAGAGGTAATTTTGGGGCTCAACAATCTCCTCGTAGTCAATTCCCTCCTTTTGAGCATACCCCTTAGCCACAAACCTGGCCTTGTATTTCTCAACACTACCATCTGCAACATATTTGATCTTTTAGATCCATCTCAAACCTACCATGATCTGTCTTGAGGCCTTGGCAGTACCTCCCAGACATCATTCACCATTACGGAGTTGTACTCCTCTACCATCGCGTCTAGCCAAACCTGATGTTGAGTTGCCTCCTTGAAACTGGCAAGCTCCACATCCTGAGCTACTAATGCTTGATATCTATCTGGTTGTTTTCGCTCCCTCTTATTGTTTCTTGCCGCACCGATGAAGTCCTCTACATCTCGCAAAATCTTACGAAGTTACCTGCTAGTTCTTCCTCTGCCAACAGGTACTTTTGTTAGATCCTCCTCCTCATCCTGAGAATCTTCCTGACCCGAGGAAGAATTTTTTACTTTCGTTGGTTGAAGCGACTTAACCAATGGCTCCTCTTTTGACTGCTCCTCGGAAGGCATCTCATGAGATTTTTTGAAAGCCCTGTCCTCCATGAACTTTACATCTCACCGAACTACTACCTTCCTTCTCCCTGGAAGGTAGATTCTGTATGCCTTAGTGTTCTTGTGATATCCCATCAGATATCCCTTTTCCGCAGTTTGATCCAGCTTCTTCCTTTTTTCCTCTGGTATGCGGCAATATGCTAAACTCCCAAATATCCTGAAACCACTAACTTCATGTGTCTTCTCTGTGAAAACTTTCTTTGGAGTAATCTTAACCAATCCCCCATGAGGAGTCTTGTTCTGAACATAGACTGATGTGTTGCATGCTTCCGCCCACAGGAAATTCGGCATATCTTGATCGTACATCATGGCCCTCGCTGCTTCTACAATAGTCATGTTCTTTCTTTCTGCTACTCCATTCTCCTCCGGATTGTAAGGAGCTATCCACTCTCTTCTGATGCCCTCCTTAACGCAAAAATCAATGAAGTCCTTATCGACATACTCCCCATTATTACCTGAGCACAAAACTCTTATTTACTTCCCAGTCAAATTCTCCACCAGAGCCTTGAACTCTTTGAATCGACAAAAAACCGCGTCCTTGGTTTTCAGAAAATAAATCCAAGTTTCCTTGAGTGGTCATCCATGAAGGTAAGGAAATACTCGACACCACTGAGAGTTTTGATGAACATAGGTCGGCAGATATCTGAGTGTATCAATCCTAGGACACTCTTGGCCTTGTGTTTGCTCCTGGGAAATGTTGCCTTGGTATACTTTCCCAGAGCGCATCCTCTGCATACATCATATCGTTCTGTACTCAGATCCGAAACTCCTATTACAGTTCTCCTGAGAATTCTCAGAGCTCCATGGTGCAAATGACCCATTCTTCTGTGCCATACTTCATTCAAGTCCTTGTCTCCATGACTGCCTATTAGTGTCATTGGTGATTTTAGTTGTAATCTATACAATCTGTTACTTTTGATCCCGATCTGCACTTTCTTTTTCCAGCTCAGGTGTTTGACGTATACCTTCTCCTTGATGAAGTAGATATCATAGCCCTTGCCTTGAAGTTGTGACACAGAAAGTAATTTCATCCCCAATCCTTGAACATGCAACACATTTGAAGCACGAAACAATTCTCCCGATTCTGTTTGAAAAATTATGTACCCTTCCCTAGTGGAGTACACTTTGCCTTGTTCCCCATGGTGATCTGAAAGTTCATCTTCTCTTCTCGATATTTTGAGAAACATTCCCTGATTATCGTCATATGCCACGAAGTTCCATTGTCTATATACCACACTTTTGATGATGCAATACTAGTCATACAAGCCACTTCTTCTTCCAACCTGGAAGCCAACATAAAGAAATAGAAGTCTCTTTCTCTTGTGCAATCTTCTGAAAATCTATGTGATTCCCCTGACGTGGATGCTTCTGCATCATGGTCTCAACCCACAACTGATTTTCCCTTCCTGTCTCTAATTACTCGCTCTGATACCATGTGAAAATTCTATCGCTGCAACCTCTGATTTACTTTTCCTATTTATTCTTCAATAAGTTATTTATGAAATTCCTTCAATAAACATTAAAATAAATTATGTTGCATATATCACACCATAATACAGAAACAAACACATGTACAAGAATCAACACATTGACACGGATATTTTGGACAACAGTCCCCGAAAAAACCCAATGTAGGAAAACCGGTGCAGCAAGCAACGATTTTATTATTCAGCAATTCTTCAGTACAACAGGGTGCCAAACTGGCTTACCCATAGAGAAAAAACAAATTTCTCCAACACTTCTCCCAGTCCTAGCGTCTGCTTGGCTGACCTCTGCGTGGCTCCCAAACACTCTGCGTCAGCCCCTACTTGATTGTGTCAGCCCTGGGCCTCTCTGTGTCACCCACATAGGCCCTCTAGTGATCGCGCAATCTCCTGCTGCCTCTGTGTCTGCCTAAAATGCCCTGTGTCTTCCTCTCCTGCCTCAGCACTGATCTCCAGTGCCTGATCCTGTCTCTTTGTTCCGTAATTGTTGCCTCCAGACTGCTCACCAGACCACTAGTTCGAATTTCTCAGCTAACCCCACTCCAGAAATTGCACTGACTGGTCTCCCTAGGTGTGTTCTCCAAGTGACCCTCAAGCCTCCTGTTATGAAACCTGCTCACAAAAAGATAGAAAAGATAGTTGAACGCCTTAGAATACATCCTCTTCGAGGAGTCAACCTCCTTTACATTACACAAATGAACAATTCTTGGATGATACAAATGAAAAGACCTCCTTTCTATATATAGGAGTCTAAGGGTCATATATAATCAGAGCCGACATAACAATAATAATGTAAGGGCACAATAATAACAATAGTGGGCTTCTATGGGCACAATAGTAACAATATGGGCACTACATGGGTACATCAATATAATAAGGGGGTTGTACTAATAACAATAAGGGGTTACCCTAGTAGTATAGGGGCTTAACATGCCCCTCTCCTTCAAAAAGCGTTGTCCTCAACGCTTGAGTACTTCTTGATGCTTCTATATAAAATTCTTGTCCTCCCATGTGGAATCTTTAGTGGGTAAGTTCTTCCACTTGATGAGATACTCTAAAATTGATCGATTTCATAATTGTCGGGTTCTTTTTTCTGTGAATGCTCCAGGTTCCAATATGATTTTTCCTTCCTCTTCAATTTCTGGCAATATTGTTTGAATTGGGATCTTTTGCAACTTTTGAATAAGTGGCCATACTTCATCGTCCTTCTTCCATTCATCCCTTGCTTCGTTTATCCAATCTAGTTGGATAATAGAAATAGCACAAAACAATGCTTCCACATCCTCATCATTTCTTGAGAGTGCATCTACAACAAAATTTTGCTTCCCTTTTCTATAGATGATGTCAAACTCATAACCCAATATATTTGTGACCCATTTTTTCTGTTCTTCTATAGATAATATTTGTTCTAAAAAGTATTTAAGACTATCATGATCCATTTTTACCTTGAAGTGTTTTCCCATTCGGTAAGGTTGCCATTTCTTAAGTGCATGTAGTATTTCCAACATTTCCTTCTCATAAATAACTTGCTTGAGATGTAGTAGTAAAAATACCCAATCACCTACATCAAAACATTTTTCACTACGATGTTGATCTACCTGTTGTTTCATTCGATTTCACACCAAAGTGGCTTTATCCTTTAAAAGTTGGAGAACTTTTTGTTGATGCTCAATGTGATCTTTCAATACTTTAACCTTTTTTCTTCTTGATATGTCCTTCTATCTTTAGAGTTTGAGTGGTAATTTCTTCCAATCCTTTACAAGATATGGTCGGATTCATTTCTTGATGCTCAATGTGATCTTTCACTTCTTGATATGTCTTATCTTGATAGTTTGAGGAGTGGTAATTCCGACCAATGAATTACAAGATATGATTGGATTCATTTCTTCTTTCTCGATGTGATATTTCACTTCTTGCACCTTTTTCTTCTTGATATGTCCTTCTATCTT
>APFE031659347.1:0-11859 GCA_000404065.3 Pinus taeda
CCAACATCCCTTCAGATTAAGGGGGGGAATGTTGACGCCTAATCCTCGCGATTGGGTGAATTTATGTAAATAGTTAAATTAGGAATGTGAAAAGTCATCAGGAGATGAACGAGAAGTCACACCCTTTTGTATATAACAATAACATACCTAATGAAATGAATCGAATCAGTTTTACTGCCTGGCCTGACAATAAAAAATAAAAAGATCAAATCAAATTAACTAATAATTAAATTAAATAACCAAAACACAAATTTTAACTATTAATAAAAAATAAAATATAAAGAAAATCATTAATTAAATAATAAAAACATTAATTAAATAATTACAAATTTGAAAAATATTTAAAATCATTAAACCTACTTAACATATCCTCTTACCTCACTTCTTATTCACTCCACTCAACGATTAATAAAAGAACTCGATGGTATTTACCACATGAAGATACACTTATCATTAAAATTTCATTGACATAAATAATAGAACAAATACTATCCCGATCGGGATGCGAGACGACAATTGGGACAACCTGGGTGCAGTCATGAATGGTACCTAGGATTTTAATACTGTCATCGCCCATATTCTCAAGGCAGGGGGTGCGGTGACCCCTTGACATGAATGCATGTTGGGGAGGTGGGCAAGGTGGCGGGAATGGAGGTAAGGCAGGGTATATTGGCAGGATAGGTAACTCGACATGCAGTGTTAGAAAGAAAGCCAGTGGAGAAGGGTGGCATTACAATGCAATGGGAGGACGTCGGAACGTGAAGAACCAAGGTCGACGACGAACGCCTATGGACTTCGGGTATGTAATTCGACTCCACTTCAACATTGTAATTATGTTCTGGTTGGGGTTTTGTCGAGGTGAAAGGAGGGTAACTAGTAAGAGAATTTGGGGGATAGAAAATTGCTGGTGGCAATGGGGAAGGAAATTTCTTTCCATTGCCTGGTTTTGTGTCCACACCTTCTATCAAATGGGTAAAACCCATGACCGTAGGGGAGCAATTTCTTGTTGTGGGGTTACGAAGCTCCGCGCACTGTAAACAAGGTCAGGGGGGAGCTTGATTGTGGCGAGGAAATGCATGAGGGTTAGATGCTCGTAGGAAGGGTTGGGGGAAGTAGTTGGTAGGGGGCTTGGGGCGCAGCCATGCCTGTGGCTCGCAAAGAAAGCGCTGGAGATTCTAGAACCACGTAATGGTCGGAATTCAGTAGAAAATATCATCACCAAAGCAGCGAAGGCTTATTAAGAAGGGACAGATGTTGGAATTCAAAAATTGTTGGAAGAATGGGAAGGGGAGGTAAAACAAGGAACGAGACAGAGGAAGAAATGGATAACTAGAGACCCTAGTCCCGGATCTGGGTAACACCCGTGGAATAATCATACAGTTCAAGCAAACCCTGTACTTGTACTGGTTAACGAAGAACTTATTAGGCAAGGCGATGGAGAAGATCTTCGTGGGTATGGCGGTGACATTACAGGGAATGCTGAACTATAAGAATGATATGGAGAAAATCCTCTTCCAGCTACATAAATAGGATATTAGGCTGGACAGAATCGACCACCATATCCCTTGCATACTGGAGCTGTATGATATGCCAGGAGCATCCGCCAAGGATCCAACACCCATTGCATCTTCGTCAGAAGATCAGAAGGATTAGACTCTTACCCATGCATAATCTCGTCTTATGCGGTTAGCGTTTAATTTCTATGTTGCAAATATCAGTTTTTATAGTTATGTAGTGTATGGACATGAGATAGATACATATCTGGCTTGGCTGGAAAGATTAAGACAATATTGTTTTTGGATGGCTTACAACGTCGACTAGTGACCAACGGACTTGGTTTCCCTTTGGGGCAAGTTGAGGCCACCTGGTTAATCTATGTGGTGTAAACTTGCTTATTTTATAATAGAAAATGGAATGGACCTGCCAAGCTTAACAAAAATAAAATAATAGAACAAATATTAGTGGCAACATAATTTCTCCAACGAATTTTGAAAATCACCTTATAAAAGTTTGTGCTTTTTAATAATATTGAAGGTGAATGAATGTTTGATGATTTAGACCATTCGAATTACCCAATGTGACTTACGACTTATGTTTGGTGTTATAATATCATCGGGTCCAATGAAAAGTAATGGTCGTTGACCAACTTTAGATCTGATGGTTTATACTTCATTGGGCTTCGATGACGAGTACCAAAATTAGAATTAATCCTTGTTGTCAGGTTCATTTGTAAAATCAACCACCCATTATATCTACTCCACTGCACATAAATTTGAAAAATGAACTTGAGAGGTTAAATAAATTTAATATGCCCTCCTCAAAATTATGACTTCGACTCATAAACAAACCATTGAATATGATGGATGTAGCATGCCAAAACATCGAGCCTGCCGATGAGGTTAACTATCGAGCCATTCCATAGCCGACAATCATTCGATCACAAAACTTCAACAATATTCTATACAATATTATATTGTTTAAGTTGTTTAGAAACTTATTTGAAATCTATGTGAGAGTAGAAATTTGAAATTTATAATTAAAATTTTCAATATATATAAGTTTCAGATATCTTTTATTCAAACTCAAAATTGTCATTTTCAATGGCTGGTGAAGAAATTGTACAACACCAATTTAGCATGGGAGGAGCAAATCATTCAACATTTAAAAAGGAAAACTATATTAAATTTAATATTTTGGATTCTATCTTGAGTTTCTAGAAAATATGTTCACATTAAATACATAATTATGACCTAATGTTTTATATAGTGGGAAACAATTTACTGAGTCTCACTTAAGATTAAAAAAAATAAATTTCATTAATAATATTTGTGAGATAATGAGGAGAACATTATGAAATGTAATTTTGTGGTTTACATTCATTTATTATAATGTTTTATATTTGAGAATTAATTTATATTTTTTTTTAATGCGAGAGATATTATTTAAAGGATTTTTAAAGTGGATGATTTGAGCCGAAAGTCATTTAAATAATGGAATGTGTATTACATTTAGTCAAAATAATTATTATTAATGTAATTTCATTTGGGAAGTTACGAGAACTAAAACGGAAACGAATTCCCAAAGATATAAAAGAGAATGTAAGAGTTTATTTCAGGAGTTTTTTGGCAGGTTGGAGGATGGTAGCTCTGAGGAAGAAGACTTTAACTATTAAAACCATCTTGTATATGCTACAAATGGCCTCCTTCATTGTGACATCAAGGTTTTGTTAATAATAATATAATTCATTTTTTCTTCTTCCATTGTATTCTATTTTAATTTCAATTTTATGTGTTGGTTCATTGTTCCAGAATGGTGGCTTAACTTGATTATGCATTATCCTTGAATATATTAAATGATTTTAAATACTTTGGAATATTTGATATCTAGGGCTTTAAAATCATATTTTGAGTTTATTGGTTGCAGGTTTAATTCCATGAGTACATGATATTTAGGGTTATGTGCACCATAAATTCAAATGCCATAAAAACCAGTTCTTTAATTTTTTTTCAATATTTTCCCACAGTAAAAAGTGAAATTATAACTATTATTTGACTTGTTCGGATTGTGTAATGTTTCACATATTACATTTAATTTAATAACTCTCCAATATTTATTATTTCAAATTATAAAATTAAATTATTCTAATTGTTATGCATGTTAAATAATAATAATACTTGATGTTATGTTATTTAAACTACATAGTTCAATTAGATGTATTTAACACTAGTGTGCCTTAATTTCTGTCTTTTCTTTAATTTTTATTTATATTTCTAGCTAACCTTTGTGAATTATGATATATATATTAATTTAATTCATTCATCATTAATGAAGTTTTTACTTAATATGTTTTCATGAGTTATGTACCTACTGTCTCTTTTTCCCAAAAAAACATTATTTTATTTAAAACACTCTTTATTCAATAATTTGATCTATTTATTTGTTTAATTAGAAAATCTATTTAATTCACACTAGTTACAACAACTATTCGATTTTGATTATCACCAGGGAATACTCCCTCTCGTGAAAAGGAGATCAACCCTTGTCACATAGAGCGAGAGGATATAGGATCCTCAATGATGTCGTCTCAGGGTATCCTCAGTTACTGGGACAATTTGAGCAGCAACAAGTTCTTTGTTACTTCATCAACAAATGATCACTCTCTTGCACCTTATTTTTAAGGACAAGCAAGTGGATAAGTATAATGTTTTTTCTTCCTTAGAGGACATTAAGTGTATGTTGAGAAATCAACGCTTTTGTTTGGATAATGTCGACCAATGTTTGGCTTCAATGAAAGGTGTTTTTGTGAGCTACTTTGCTTGCAAAGATCTCATTGACCCTCCTCTCAATGATGACAATAAAATGCATGCCTTAATTTGTTCAGATCATGATCAGTGATGGAGGTGGTTTTAGGTAGTTCGTTCTCATTTTTCATATGCTACAACTTGGTTTCTATAGGGCAGTCTGCATCTTATCTCTGTTATGGGGCATGAAATGGTTTGTTTTATTTGCACCATTTTTTTTCTTTCTATGAGAGCCAGGTATATCTAAATTTTGGTAAGAGAAAAGGTTCTTATGTCAAATGGTTGTTGTCAGTCGTTGAATATTTTATGTTTTCTATCTCTTTTCCACCTCAATTATTATGTCTCTCAATGGTTAAAGGGACACAATTCATTTTTGTGTTGTTGCAACATTTTGGATTTGTTATAGTTGCAAAATTCTATGTCTTCGATGGAGGTTGTTTCTTATGTGCTATGCTGGCAGAGAGTTAAGGGATTTCTAGGAGGGTCATCCTCGTTTTCACAGTGACATTCAGAGAAATTCGGTCTCCAGCCGTTGGAAATCAACTTGATTTGACAACCCTCCCTTCGCACCCAGCTACCAGTAGAGGGCCCTGAAAAAATAAAATCAAAAAATTGGGGCTCACTCTCAAAATTCCCATTCCCACTTGTTGTCACTGATTTGAGTGAACATTTCCTCAGCATTTTGGCTGAATGCTCTTTTTACATTTAAATAAATATTCTCTTTTAATAAGACATATATGCGCATGCCCCGAAGTCAAAGGAACTGTCAAAATGGATGAAGAAAATAATGTGATTTTTTTTAGGATGTGTAGTGTGAAATAAACAAGCTGTTTCCTCGTGACTTCATGGCCGGCATGCCGTGTACCTGTATAATGGAGTGGGTGACGTCACCTCCTGAGTCCTCAGTCCTGTGTCGTCACCTCGTGACTTGAAAGCACCTTCATAATTTTCTTGTACGAATCATTTCGTACCATACACGCTGCTTTCCATTACAAAAAAGTTTCATCAACGACTCTGACATTTGAGTGGATACAACACATTATAGAAATTTTGAGAATTATAAAAGCTTTATAAATAAATATTAAAATTTATATGATGGGTCATTATAAGAGGGAAAGTTTTATTTCCAACCCTATAACAAAGTAAATGCGCTCTGACATATAATCTAAATAGTGTTCCCCTTCTCTCCACGCTATCACTTAAAAAGCGAACACTATTTGACTTGCATGTCAGAGTACATTTACTTTTTGATATAAAATTAAAAATAAGAAAAACCATCATAAAATAATTCTGACGAGTAGGGACACCCGTCAATGGAGTGGGTCACCTCCTGAGTCCTCAGTGCTGTGTCGTAACTTGAAAGCACCTTCATAATTTTCTTATACGAATCATTTCGTACACATTACCAAATCAACGCAATATGGCTCGGCGCGGTTAATATTATTATTATTATTGATATGTCACATCAGTGGAGTAAACGTTTGAAAATTTCAGTGATGTACAGACTGTTCTACAACTTTTCCACGATATTGTTGAATTCATTACACCCTAGAAAACACATTTTACGTGAGGAAAAAGTGGGTGAAGAAGTACTTTTGCTTTTAGTCAACATTCAAGCCATTAAGATGTGTAGTGTGACTTCCCGGCAATAGCAAAGTTTTTGGCCGGCATGCCCTGTACCTGTATAATGGAGTGGGTGACGTCACCTCCTGAGTCCTCAGTCCTGTGTCGTCACCTCCTGCACCTTCATAATTTTCTTGTACGAATCATTTCGTACTAGACACGCTGCTTTCCATTGCAAAAAAGTTTCATCGACGAGTCTGACATTTGAGTTGATACAACACATTATAGAAATAATTTTGAGAATGAAATTTGTACAAATAAATATTAAAATTCATATGATGGGCAAGACCATCATAAAATAATTCACACGAGTAAGGACATCCGTCAAATTTAACCCCTGCCTGTACCTGTATAATGGAGTGGGTGACGTCACCTCCTGAGTCCTCGTGACTTGAAAGCGCCTTCATAATTTTCTTATACGAATCATTTCGTACACATTACCAAATCAACGCGCGATATTTCTTATACGAATCATTTCGTACACATTACCAAATCAACGCAATATCGCGCGTATACATAAATTCGTGGTTAATATTATTTATTATTATTATTACTATTATTTATTATGTATACATCAGTGGAGTAAACGTTTGAAAATGTCCATATCATTATCCGTGAACCTGTCAGAAATGACTAGCCATTAAATGTTTGGTATAGGGACGTACGGAAAAAGCGGGTGAAGAAAAAGTGAGGAAAAACAATGAGGAAAAAGTGAGGAAAAAGCGGGTGAAGAAAAAGTGAGGAAAAACAATGAGGAAAAAGCGAGGAAAAAGCGGGTGAAGAAACGAAGAAAGCGGGAATGTCATTGTCTCGTCTGAAAAGATACTTAAAGCAGCCTTCAATTTACCGTATTTAGTGACACCTTCCTATTAGTTTCAACGACTGCTGTTTCAATACACTTGCCTAGCAGTGGGACCTTTCATTTGTCTTCAGGGAAAATATACTTTACTTGCTGCCACAGTACACCAGTGGGACCTTGATAAACGTTCAACGTACAAAAATTTAATCATTAATGGTAATGATTAATATAATAATTATTAATCATTAATTGTAATGATTAATATAATAATTATTTAATATGTATGATGATAAATATTTTTAAGTCTTTTTAGTATTCATGAATATATTTTCAAAGTGTTTTAACAAATTGGAAAATGCTCTATGCTAATTGACAGAAAATTACTTATTCAATTAGTCACTGGTGGATTTATAGTGTATGAAGATAAATATTTCTATGACCTGTTTTGTATTTATGTCAAAGTATTTTAAAGGCTATGAATTTTTTTTATTGAGCTACTAGTATGGTTATATTACAATTTTTTTGTATTTACTCTTTTAAAGTTTTGATCAAGTTTTTAGTAGACTTTTGGAATTAAATTTCACATAGAGAGATATATAAGTGATAAAACTTGTAAATTTATAAAGTTACCTTGACAAGGTTCACAAAATAATAGTGAATTTAGAAAATAATGTACTCAAAGAACCCATGGTAGATTTATTAAATAAAAAATGATAAGGAGAAAAATAATATTTATTAATTTAAAAAATTTGCAGAAAAAAAAATTGTTATAATAGATTAACAACTATTTATTTAATTAATTACTAAGAATTTAATAAGATTAAGAAATAAATATCTCTCAAACTTGTTTATATGTCTATGTTAAAACATTTTAATGAATATGATTTATTGCCGGATCACATATAATTCTCTTTTAGTTTAAGTTTATTCCCTTGGAGTTTCCATTAATAGCTCTTTCAACATCTGGGATTAGATCTCATATATAAGTGAGTGAATTTGTGAACTTAGTGAGAGATCCTTTGAAGCTACACTGCATTAATAAAGTAGAAATTCATTGTGTGTAAGATTGTTAATAAGAGAAAACAAGATAAAATTAAAAATAAAATGTATATTTAAAAAGTTAAATTAATTATATTATAAATAAAATTATTTCATTCCAAAAGGACACCTTGTAAGTGTAATGTTTAATATTTTTGACTAAGTCAAAATTACATTAGAAATATAAATTAAATTAAATGAAACTATTTAAAATAAAATAAAATAAAAATAATGAAAGAAAAACAATCCTATAAAAACGAATAATAATAAAAATAAAAATGACTCATGGTATTGATCCATGATATTCATGTGGAATATAACTTATATGCACACCTCTTTTAGAGTGAAAAGAGATTTGATCCCTCTCAGTGCTTCACTGATTTGGAGTTAAGATGGATCTAAACTAGCAACTGTACCAGATGTTGCAAAGGAAACACCATAAGGCATAAATTCAAGAAGAATCATGACACATTAAAAGTGGCTGAAGATAAAAATTAGTAAACAAAATGTCATTGAGAGCTAGAACATAAAGAGAAATCACCATGTAGAAAAATAGATATGTACAAGCATAGAAACTTTGATGCAAACTGATCAGCACAGAGTATAAGATTTGATGGAAAGGCTCAACATTAAACGGAGAGTACTTCTCTAAATGCATCTTATTGCTTGCACAATTCACAGTAGGATTATAATTCACATGCAACAAGAGTTGGAAGAATTTTTCATGTTTCTACTAGCAATATGCACTTGTCACTATGCACTATAGAAATATGACTATGCCTTCAGAATATTCATTTATTTTTCATATATATATATATATATATATATATATATAGATATAGATATATTCTTTTCTTTTCTTTTCTTCTTCTACTTGCCAAATTAATGTTGGTACATATTTTTCTCTTTTTCACTTCTTTTGGTGCATACTGTTGGTTTTCCAAAGCCATTTTCTCATCACATATGCATTTCTATTCCTAAGATTGCTTTCTAATGCAATGACATGCTTCTGACTCCCCAGACACTCCACATTTTCCCTCACTGAAGCAAGATGCTCCCTGTGTTTAACACATTTCTGAGACAAGTACACTACGGAGTGGAGTGATTTATGTGCCACAAGTATTACGCAGAACAACCTCAAGGGCCAGACACTTCTCACTCTACATGTAAAATGGATCTACTTTTTATTACTAAATCTTTCTCTCCATTATCCTTATTTCATTCTTTGTGTAGTTATGGTAAATTACTTTGATGCAAATTTTCTTTCTTCTACTGTCAAGAGTTGTGGTAATTACAACATCACTTGTCTCGATGAATCCCTAATGTTTGGAGCACAAGCTTCTCATGTTTAGTTCAAGCAATTGGAGCATAAGCTTCTTCTCTTTAGTTCAAGCAAATTTTCATGAGTATCTCTTATAGTTGAAAGGATGTTTTCTTTATTGCTGTTGATGGAAGTTTTGGAAAGTTTATTTAGGAGCATATTGTTCTCTGGGTATCTTTTAGTTTTCCCAAGGGGTAATGATCAATAAATCGTATTTCCTATTTTTGCTAAGTTCACTGTTTTACAATGCTTTAGGGAAATTCTAGTTCTCCAATTTCGCGAATCAATGCTAATCCACTAAGGTCTAACACTATTTCTTGTTCAAGTGGGTCAAATACCTACTCTCAAGGCAGAGCATCTTCAAGTCAAACTGGAAATCCGAAATTGCAACCTTTAACATCTTCTGGTAGGGTGGCCTTGGTAGCTTGGTTAGACAAAGGCTTTGCATTCATTGGATAGGTGTAAATGTTTTCAAAGGGATGACCACTGGTCAAGCCCTCTAAATTTCAAGTCTCATTATAGATTCTATGTTGACACTGTACACAATTTGTTGTTACATTTTTTTTTGTTGAATTAAATGTGTTCATGCCCTATTCAAATTATTTTTTGTTAATTAAGCTGAGGGTTTTAGACAAGAACCTTAACCGCTCCTTTAAATTATTAAGGACTTTGCTTATTTGGTTTTATTGAACCTATTTTGTTAAGTTAAGCAAGACTTCTTGGTCCCAATACAACTAGTTCACGAATTGTTTCCTATTTTAGTTCACGAATTGTTTCCTATTTTAGTTCACATGATTATGGAAATCACTGTTAAAAAAAAAGAAATGGCTTCTCTTCAATTTCTAGTAAATTTGGTTACATTTATAATATCCCTACAACTCCTGAGTTATTGTTTATATATATATATATTGGTTATTTTCAAATGTATTCACATCTTCCGAATTCTTGTTTGTATGTTATGATTATCTCCAAATGTATTCACATTTTCCGAGTTTTTGTATATAGTTTTATGATTATTTTCCAAAGTTTGTGTGTGTGACCACATTATCTTTTCAAGTTTCTAGTATCTAGTACAATTTCCTTTCTATTGTTTCTTTATTCCTGGTGTATTTATATCATACTTAGTATAATCAATCATTACCCTATTATTTATAGTTTCTTAGGTAGTTTCTGCTGCAAGGGTTTTTAATTTATTTCTTCAAGATACCAAATTGTTTAGCCCTTGGTTGCAGCCTAAGGACCAAACTAACTGAGTCTCTGACAACTAGGACAAACCCATTAAAATAAAAAGAGTTAACGATTATACTTACTTGATAACCTACTTAGTTGTCAACTACAGTATCTCCTACTATTTTCTTTAATCTTTACAAAATCACACTTTCTACACTGAACTCGAACTCAAACATATTATACAATGTACATACATTACTGTCTATATTCAAGAAAAGAAATAAACACGGTAAAATGAC
Source organism: Pinus taeda (assembly GCA_000404065.3). Lineage (NCBI taxonomy): Eukaryota > Viridiplantae > Streptophyta > Pinopsida > Pinales > Pinaceae > Pinus > Pinus taeda. The sequence goes on from APFE031659347.1 coordinate 10,552, forward strand.
TAATATACTTATACTTATCTGTTGGTTATCAGTTTAAGAATAACTCAATACGAAGAGTACCCTCCACCCTTCCAATGGGATTGACAATGACATCTGCATTCCCCGCCCCCCCTCGGCACGCCCACCCCCCCGAGCTTCCAACTACCAGAATAGTTTTTCCCAGCCTGAGATACTTTGCAGATCTCAAGACCTCTACTGATCCAGTCCAAAGTAGTTCTATGTGAGGTATTCCACTGGGTCCAGCCCATCTCAAGAATTTTCCTCTGCCTGCAATCTTCACTGCTCTTCTTGGTTGAATTTTTATCTTCTTTTCCTCCTCAGGAAGTTGGAAAAAAATCAGAACCTCCTTCCGTTCCACTGAGACGCCTTTGTTTCTCAGGAAAGGAAGGCCAAGAATCACAAATGCTTAACTGTCTGGTAGTTAATTAACCTCTTCTAAAGTCTCTTCTTTTGAGTTTTCCCTATTAGATTTATAACTATCAACGAGTGCATGTACATGCATATGTAAATTACATTTATAAAAGAAAATTAAATAGTTTTTCTTTACATCTACACTCTCCCATATTTCAAGAAAAGGCTTTCGATATAGATTTGAACTTCATAAAGGCACTCAAAAATGGCCTCCAATAGCTCGTTGTACACCTGGAAATTTCTAAGATTTTTGTAAATTTTTCACTATGTAATTTTTTGTAATTCCTAGTTTGAATCTAGTAAAAGTCAAAAGGGTTAAGAAGATGAATGTGAGGGGTAAAAGTAAATGCAAATAATGGGTGGTTAGTATTTATAAGTTGTTTTCATGTAAATTTGACCTCATTTATGAGAGAGGTTGGAGTCAAAGTTAACTGTAGAAGTCGTTTTTACCTTCCCTAGACATTAGGGTTTGGTTAGAACACCTCATGGAACAGTTCCTAGAGTCATTGATTCAACCCCTAAGAGTGGGGAGATGTTGTTTTGGTCTTTATGTATCAGTTTATTAGTGATAGAATGGGTTGGATTTCAAAGGAGAGAACTATTGTAGCTTACACTTGGACATTTTCTGGAAATCAAAGGACACAATTTGCAACTATTATCTCAGAATTCATGTGCAGTAAGACTGTGATGTTATTTTTTCTCTGTTATAGCTCTATATGAAAGATATTGATATTCTCTTTCCATTCATCAATTATTCAATGGTTTTCCTTACATTTTATAAACAAAATTCTTTGCATAAATCTCTATTTTGATGGAAAAATCATTATGTGTTACTTTATTTCTTGCTTAATGAATTCATGTTTCATGCTCATTAATACCTTTCGCTTCTTCTAAACA
>APFE031659350.1:0-12953 GCA_000404065.3 Pinus taeda
TGATGGCCTCCCGCCGTTTTCGAAATATCTCCTATTGACAGGACTTGGCGTCCTGCACACGTTTAATGTTGACTTTATTACGCTGGTACTTGCATCGGTCTATGGGTTAGGGTTGTGACTTGTTTTCTCGGTTGGTAACCTCCATTTGCCGGTTTGTTCCTATATGAACTCAAACCCTTTGTCAACCCGTCATTTGTCACTGTGCACTTTTCATTATTCGACTCCACTCGGCTCTGTGGGGGTTTCGTTCCTCTGTGATTCTGATGGTCAACACGGTTCTTTTATGGATATCCCTGGTTCTCTAATGTCATGGAGGCAGGATTCAATCGCTTGCAAGGAAACCCTCGGCCTGTACAATTACGGTTTTGTTCTCTTGTTCTTTGAATATAGGTTTTGTCTGCTCCGTGTTATCTCTGATGTTTAATCACTGCAATTGTTTCGTTACAGGTCGCCCTTCAGGTTCCCATGCTTCGGCCTCGGCTTCAAGGTATTTTCTTGTTCCTTTTAAACTGCTTGATTCTTGCTTTCTCCGGTTCTAACGTCTGTTGCCACTGGTCTTTAGGTTCTGTTGGTTACTCGTTACCCCAACCGGTCTCCTCGGTACCAGGTAATTTCTTATCTCAATCTCTTTCGATTATTAGTTGTTAGTCTTTTATTTATGTCTGTAGTTCCATATTAATCCATCCTTCTTGTCTGTAGGTGCTTGGCATTGTTGGTAGGCGTGGCTCGGTGCTCTTCACTGTCTCGGCAATCACTGGTATTTACCAGTCTTCGTTCTACGGGTAGCGTCCTTCCATATCTGTCTGTATTTGTTGGTTCTGTAGACTCCGTCTGGTTTTGGTTGTCGTCTGGACGTTGAAACTTTTGTTGGGTTCCTTCCTTTTGATGGAAGAGTCCTATTCTCCTGTACGCTGGTCTTTATTTTGAGTTTCCCACTCTGTAATACAAATAATTGGTCTGTTGGTCTTCCATCTGGTGGCTTGGGCCTCTGCTGATACTAAACCCTCGCCTGATATGTCATTGTTCCGTCGTTTGGTGGAATGGGTTTTCGGAATTTCGAAACCCTCATTCTGTACTGTATTATTTGTTTAATGGAACGCTCAGTCGTGTTGGTTACGCTTGATATCTTATGACTATGAAAATTCTTTGACCTCTATTTGCTTATATCATTATCTATTCGAATTTCCCTTTCGGGGTTTGGGTTCTGTTCTTGTATTCTGGGATTTTAATAATATGCCAGTTTTTGGAATGTTCTGTGGTTTTCTATTCGCATGCACAGTCTTCACTTTCTGTGTCTGAAAATGATTTTATTGTCGGCGTCCGCTACTCTTATGATTTTGTCTGTGTGTTGGCTGGTGTACGCAACCGGTTATATTCTCTGTCGAAAAGTATTCTGCCTGTCACGTTTGCTTCACCTGTAACTTTATTTGTCTCGTAATTCAATATCATTTACTCGTACAGGAAAACTATATTAGGATGCATGAAATCAATTATTACAGTGATGATTAAAAGTAAGTAAGAACAATAATGTCTTCTTTAGGAATGACTGTATTTTCTTTCTTTTCTCGTCTGAGAGGGAATCCCGTACAATGACTATCTTCCTGTTTTTATCTTTATGAAACATAACTGTTCTTTGAGGAAACTTCCCCAACAGAAAGTTAATTGTTTATCAGTTTTTTTAACTGTCCTTAACTAATGTAATGTTCTTAAAGAAACTAATCAATTATTTTCCTGTTACTAATTCCTATTAAAAAGTAACAGTGCACCACTATAATTATCCTAATCCTATCAACCTTCAGACAGATAAAATAAAATAAAACAAGTAAAATAAAGTCACGTAACTGACAAGCCCAACACTTGTCCAATTAAAATAAACGACTGTGTGTTCCGGTCTCTTCATGAGACTGTCAACCACTTTATGTCTCCTCAAAGCTGGATGCTCCTGCATCAATAAACATATAAATATTACTGAATCAAAAATATAAACCAAAATCCATACATTCATTAGTTAAATAGGATAAGTAAAGAATGAACAACTCCTAGCTCCAAAACTCCCCCTCTCAATATAGATTTCAGCAGCATGACAATACATGAATTCCCTTCGTTTCCTCAATGGCCAAGCATCCAATATATAGGAAAGTGAAGGCTATGAAGATTTCCCAAATTCCTCATTATTTAAATTTTAGCAAAAGCTTTTAGGTGAATAATGTTTCCTCATATAAAAATGGCATTTTCCACTTTTTATATGGTTTTGTGCTTAGGAAAAAGCTTCCCCATGCTTTATGGCTCTTTCCCACTTTTGTATACTTTTATTTTTTAGGAAAAATCTACAGATGAGGATAAAGAGATCACATTCCACCATATGAATTTCCAAAAGTGAACAAGAGTGTCAAATTCTAGTTAACACGAGCTTTTTTCCTTCGCTTTAGAGGAATTTTCATTTTAAAATGTTAACATTGAATGTCCATGTCATAATGTGTAAGCCAATCAAAATCCTTTAAAATTTAAAAGACATATAGGTGTGATTATGAGTGGATTTTTTTTTTAATAATATAACTTACCTAATTTATCAATCCAAGTGACCCAAAACTTATATTAAATATTAAAAATAAAATTAATATCTTAATCTATAAAAGTTAGAATATCTAGAATATTTTTAATGAAGGTACATCATGGCGTGTTAAATAAAAAAATTTAAATATAAAATCCTAAATCCTAAATTTAATTTAAATTTTAAATTTACTTTCTTAATTTAAATTTTATTAAATCTTCTATTGATAAATTAATTTAAATATAAAATATAAATATATGGTTATTTTGATAAAAGTGCATTTATTTGAGTATCTTAAATTTATATTTTAAATTTTCCTTTTAAATTTAAATTTTCTTAAATCTTGTGTTAATAAATTAATTTCAATATAAAATACGTGTAGATGGTTACTTTTTATAAAAGTGACGTTTATTTGGGTAATTTAAATTTCCTTTAAATTTTGAATTTGTTTTTTTTTAATTTAAATTTTATTAAATCTTGTGCTAATATATTAATTTAAATATAAAATGCATATACAGTTATTTTGATAAATGTGAGATTTATTTGGGTAATTTTGGTAAAAGAATAATAAAAATGATATATTAAAAATTGTCTACATGGCATTAATTTTAATTTCTTCACTTTTTCTTAGGTGGTTATTTTTTGAGTTGAAAATTCCTCTAATGTGAGAATTTTGGTAACAAACATTAGATGAAGGGGAAAACTTTTATAGACTAGTATACCGTGGTCCTCATGGTACATAACTTGTATTATAGGCTTATATAGTTTAGGAGAAAGGGGTAATTCAACCAACAACATAGTATTCTCCTCCAAGATGATGAGTAGGTATTTTCATATATAACACATTTAAGAATATATCACAATTCAAATTCATAACTTAGTATTTGTAAACAAATTTAAGGGTAATTGACAACATTCATAAAAAATATAACAATGTCCTCATATATAACAATTCTCTATCAAAAAATCATTGACAATTTTCAATATACATATATTACTACTAAATCAAAGTTTATCGCAGATATCATTATTCCAAGGTAAATTCAAAACATTACATCCAAAAATAGTAATGCCATCATACATAATCATTCTCCATAAAAAAGCATTGACAGGTTTCAACACATATATAAAGTAACAAGATAATACTAATAATATCCTCATCATCCTTAATCAAATCAACTAAGATTCAAATGTGTGATTATCATATCAAAATATTTCATGAACACCATTATTCTAAGGTAAAATCATAGCATCCATCAAAAGATAGTAATATCATCATACACAATAATTCTCCATCAAAATAATGTTGATAATTTTCAATATATACATAAAAGAACAAGATAAAAATGATAATATCATCATCATATTGAATCAAATCAACTAAAAGTCAATTTAAGATTACCAAATAGAAATGTTTCACATATATCATTATGCTAAGGTAAATTCACAACATCCATAAAAAAATAGGAATCTCATCATACACAATAATTCTTCATAAAAAAATTGTAAACAATTTTCAAAATATTCACAAGGTAACAAGATAGTACCGATAGCATCATCATCATTATTCAAATAAACTAAAATTCAAATGTATGATTACCATATTAAGACATCCAACTAAATATAAAAAATAATGCATGGCTAGCTAGCACCACGAACATCATAGCCAAGCTCATCCTCATGATCATTTCCATGACCATCATCCTGACCATCCTGATAATATCATCTACATAATCATCACCAATACCATCGCCATCCTCATCATCATCATCTCTAATATATGATGTAATCTAAACATAGTCTATATCATCATCTTTGTGGTCATTACCTATAGCGTTCTGGAAAAAAATAAATAAAAAATACAATATTACATGTTAGTACTAATTCTATAGCAAAATGCATATTTTTATTACAATGCTAACAATAAAATGAGGTAGGACATAATAACATTTAATAGTACTAAAAATAAAATGAAAATATGGCTTATGATATATTGGAGATCCAAGTAAGATTACACTTGTAATTCACATTAAGTAGTAGAAGCATTTTTTAATCCATATGAAGTAGGTACCCATTTGTTCATCATATTATATTGTGAATGTTTCTTATGATTTCCATGCAAAATTGGTAAATTAATATTTACTGGAAGCTTTATTTCAAATTGCAATTGTAATTCAGATTAAAAATAGAAGAAATTTTAACAAAAAAAGAATGTCACATGAAAAAGTAAATTGTTTTAATGAACAAATAAGTCCGCAATACAAATGAAATGTCACCATGAAATATTGAGTTGTTTTTAATGCATGTACTTTTCTCTATAATAAGGATCCTAATGTTTGTTCAAGAACAAATGCTCACAAATAATTACTTCATTTTATCCATTATCACACTTAATCCATTATACCTAGTGACGACAATGATTCCATTCAAATTTCTTTGAACTCCCTAAATATAATGTAAAATAGAAAACTCCATGACGACGACCATGACCACAACCCCCTCCCTTGCCTCGTCCACCATTAGAGACAATGAACTTGGAGTTATGACCACGATAGCAACCCCTCCCTTGCCTTGTGTCCACCATTAGAGGCATTGAACTAGGAATTAAGAGTACTCATGTTTTCTTTGCTCTAATTAATCTCCAAGGAATCAAAACTTGATCAATATATCAAGGACTCCATCAAGGAATAGATATATCGTAAGAGAATCTCAATGGACTTTTCCAAAAGAGTGTGAAATAACACTTATCTCTATTTTATGAAATAACTCGAGGGAGTGGAATGAATGGTGGGAAACACTTACCAAGGAAAGGAATATTTTTGGTCTGTCCTTATTTCTATTATTCTTTTTTCTTCTTAGAATGGAGGGAAGTGTTCAAAAGAATTCAAAAAAATATTTTAAATGAAGAAAAAAAAGTATTTGCTTAAGTTTAGTTTTTTTTTTTAAATATATATTCATTTAGTATTTTTTTATATTCTAAAAGAATATATTTAGTTCTAGTTGTTGTTTTGTTGTTGTTGTTGGTTGTTGTTTTTTTTTTTTTTTTTTTTTTTTTTTTTTTTTTTTTTTTTTTTTTTTTAACAAAAATTATATTTTCTTTTTATAAAAATGGCTTTTAAACATCCATTCATGCAAAATTTGTGATTTTATGATATAAGTTTAAATTATATATAAAAAAGTAACTTAATGCCATGTGTTGTGTCACTGACATGGGTATTATACATCTCTTCCTTGCTAAGTTATAAAATGTGCTTGGGTTTTCTTAATGCAATAAAAGCAATTCTTCCTTTCATTATATCTTGAGATGTTCAACTTGCACCTAATAAAACAATAAAGTTAAAATAGGTTTGCCTTTGACCTTTGTAGATTTCTTTCCCCATTACTCCTTGTCTTAATAGATTAATTGTCTTATGGTGGCCTTGAGTGGCCACTCCCATTAGTTGCGTGCTATTTAGTTTTATGTTAGTGACATTTCTTAGGATTTAAGATTTATAACATGTTATTTAATTTATGAAAATGTGCTATTTTCCATATTATTGTTAAATATTAATATTAAATATGTTGGTTTTGAACATGGTTTAGCAAAAAGTTACCAAAAGGTCTATAGATTGTAATTTATAATGTAATGCTTCACTGCTTGATGAAATTGTTTTGGATATTTTTTTTAAAGATTCATTGATTGATGAAATTTTTATGGATGTTTTTTTAGTATATAACTTGGTATGTGATAAAGTCAAAAGTACCTCTTTTTGAGATTTTCATTGGTTTAATTTCCCTTAAGGCTATCAAGTTCACCATTTAGTCCCGGGTTAAGGAAATATAGGAGTCATGAAGTGGCATTGTCCAATAACTTAAATCTTGGAACACGTTTTTTTAGTCACATTATACTTCCTTTCTATGTAAATTCTCCATGAAAATAGTCTGATGGAACATGAGGGACCTCAATAGTAAAGGAAAACAAATACTCCTAAAATAAAAATGGTATGCAAAGCACCCATCAATAATGTTGATATAAGAAATAGAAATATTAAGTGAGGTTCTACCTCATACAATTAGAAAATTGGGGAGGAATTTCCAAGTAGTAGTGGTTGACGATTAGATATACTTGGGTGGAATGGCTATTATTTGGAATGTTCAAGACATCAAGGTTACCAATATGTTTACCTCTTTTTGCGTTATGACAATATAATTTTAGTTAATTGACATCGAGGACTACTACCATGTATCCAATATCGCAAATGGAGAACCTCTATTTCTCAATTCTATTTCCAGCACAAGTAATTTATACCCCCCATCTTCGTGGATTATTGGGAGTGACTTCAATATTATCAAGTGGCACGAGGAACATAAAGGATGAATCACAATGTTTATCAAGAGATTTTCTAAGATGTACCATCCAGGCCCTAAAGTATTATCCATTAAATTTCTCAAGAAATGAGTCTCCAACCCACACATGTGGATCAATGACATGTAATACATGTGTGTGTGGTGACTAACTTGATACACTATTCTAATAACTCCACAAACTTAAGTATTTTAGTCCGTCACATGATTGACTGTGGTGTGACATAAGTAAATCAAGAGTAGACATGAAACCCTTAGGCAAGAAAAATTCCCTAGATCCTCAATTAAGTACTTAAATGATGAAGTGAAAATGAAAGGGGAAAAGAGGACTTCATGATTTAACCATCACAAACATGTGATCAAGTGTGACTAGGAGTGTATATATTCATATATTTTCCAAAGAGGGTGTGAATACATGAGTTACAATTCATTGGGCCTTATTTTTCTTTCTTTTGATTTTTCTTATATATAGGACTTATGGAATAAGGTTTTCATAAGTTTTGAACAACTCATAGATATAATATTTACATAAATTTTCACTTTAACCTTAGAGTTTAGACCTAGATAAATCATTATAGTGTATATTTAATGATTTTGGCTTTCACTTTTTGATTTTCTTTCATCACAAATGACAAAAAGGGGAAATATTTTGCCACAAATCTATGAATGCTTAATCATAAAGGCGTCATGCGAATGAGAATTTGTGCTTTGACTAGGACTAACCGCCATAAGTCAAGTACATTAATCCAAGATAAGAATAGTCACGAGGATCGAAATTTCCTGGTGTCAAATGTTATGACAGTGGATTAGGAAATAATCATGTGAGGACATGCCTGATGAACATCCTAGTGCGGTAAGTGCCTAAAGAGGCAGTGGTGTCCAAATTTATGCCTCCCAACATTGTGCTATGATCTAATGGAGATATATAACTTGTTAGTCAAGGCCTTTCTATTTTGACAATGTTGGCTATGATGATTTAAATCATTGTTGATGCTTATCAATCTAGATCTCTTCTTATATGAATATTTCAACTTGAGAGTACTTTTTTGTCCCATTATGAGTATCTCCCTAGTTTAGAGGGAGTGTCATCATCTTCATTATCATCATCATCACCACCAAAAATCTCATCATTGCATTATTATAATAATCACTATTCATGTCATCATCATCATCATGATTATGGACATTGTCATCAATTGTTCATAATTATAGGTGTCGTAAGAAATATCATCAACCCAAAAAATATTATGAGTGCTCAAAAAGGGTTGTTAGGACACATGATATATGCAAGAGAAATGACAACTTTATTTTTTAGAGATGATCAATAATCATCATCACCACTACCATCATCATCATCATTATAATTTTCATCATCCCTATCATCATAATTAATGTAATTTCTATCATCATTGTTGTCAACTTCGTCATGAACATCATAATCATCATTAATGCCATTATTGTTGTTGATGATTACCAAGATGAAAATAATGATAATGATGATCAAATGATGATGAATTGGAAGATGACTCTAAAGATAATGATTATGATTATGACCATGACGACATTTAAAAATTGGGAAGATTTTCCAAGGTCATTAGCATCTCCATCATCATTGTCATTATAACCCCTATCATCTTTATCATCATTTTTATTATCATAATAATCACAATTCATGTCATTGTCATCATCTTCATTATCATCATCGTCATAATTATTGACATTGTCATCAGTTGTTCATAATTGTTAATGTCATAAGAAATATCGTCAATGAAAAAAATATGAGAGTTGGAAAATGGATGCAAAAGTTTAAAAAAAAAAGTGGGGGCAACAATAGATGTAAAATTGGATGAAGAGTGGACATAACATAAGTAGATGAAAAACAAGACAGAAAAATTGACACAAAAGTGGATGAAAAAGTAGATGCAATAGTTGATGCAAACTTGGACACAAAATAGGATGCAAACATGGATGAAAAAGTGGAAGAAAACATGGGTGTAATAGTAGGCATAAAAATTAGCATGAATTGTTGTGAAATAAATGTGGATAAAATAATGAACAAAAAAAAAGACACAAACTTGGATGCAAAAAGGAGGCAAAATTGGATTAAAAAATGGATGTAAACATGGACCAAACATGGGTGCAATAGTGGACACAAAATTAGATTCAAAATTGGACACATCAGAAGTGGATGTAAAAGTAGATGCAAAAAACAAAAAAATTATTTGATGTAAACTTGGACACAAAAAAGGATGCAAATGTGGATGCAAAATTGGAAGAAAATGTGGGTTTCAATGATAGGCACAAGATATGGCACAAAAAAAGTGGATGTAATAAAAAAAACACAAAAAATATTCGAACTTGGATGCAAAACAAGATGCAATAAGGGATGAAAAAGTTGATACAAACATGGGTGCAAAAGAAGAAACAAAATTGGATGAAAAATATGGATGCAATGGAAGTAGATGCAAAAGATGATACAAAATAAGATGCAAAACACAACATAAAAGTGGGTGCAAAAATAGATGCAATATTTTGATGCAAAAGTGGATGCAAAATTGGAATCAAACATGGGTACAACAGTAAGTACAAAACATGGTACAAATAGTGTCACAACAAAAGTGGATGTAATGATAGATGCAAAAAAAGAAGCAAATGAAGATGAAAAATAAGATGCAAAAAGAGATGCAAAAGTGGACGTAAACATGGGTGCAACAATGGATGAAAAATATGATTCAAAAGTTGATGCAACAAAATTAGATGCAAAAATAGATACAATATGTGATACAAAACCTGATGCAAATCTTGACACAAAGGGGATGCAAAAAATGATGTAAAAATGGATGCAAAAAGTAATTTAAAAAATGATGCAAAAGAGGATGCAAGAGATGATGAAAAAGTTGATGCAAGTGTAGGCACAAAAAGTGGATGCAATAAATGATACAAAAGTTGGTGAAACAAAATTAGGTGCCAAACTTGATGCAAAACATGGTGTAAAGGATGACACAAAACTTGTCATAAAACTTGGCGTAAAACCTAGTGTAAAACCTGATGTAAAACCTATTGCAATACCTGGTGCTAAACTTGGTGAAAAACTTGGTGCAAACTTTGCATCAATTTTTGCACCATATTTTATAAATGGACACAAATAGCACCAAAAATGGGCTCTAGACGCAAATAAGGAAGAAAAAATGGACACTATCACAGGGTTTTGTTGTAGTGATGGGAGGTCATTTCCATGGACTTCATCATAGGTTTTTTGAGGACAGTGAGACAAGATGATTCCATCATGGTTGTTGTGAACAGGTTGACAAAGATTGTGCACTTCATTCTAGTGAAGTCTACATTCTCAGCTAGCGATATGGCATAAGTATTCATCAGAGATGTGGTCATTCCAAAGAATATTATGTCAGACATGGATGCAAAGTGTAACAACCCTAGTGAAAATTCCATGTAATAAAAGTGAATATAGGAAAAAATAATAACCACTATTTATGGGACACTTATTCCAAGCTGAATGTTGGGAAAAACATCCTATAATGGGTGTGTTAGAGTTAGTTAGTTTTCAGTTGTCAAATGTCTTCGAGTCCATAATTTTGCTGTCATGGAATAAGTAAAATTCATGAAATTTTTTTACTGTCATTAGTTTGACTGATCACTATTTGAAAATTTCCATGAATCTAGTCATCAAACTTTTTGGTTGATAACGTGAAGTGGTGTTGAATCTTTGGGAGTCGTCGTCATAGATTTTTGGGTCATGGAATATTTTGTCAAATTGAAGGTCTGTTAAAGGTTTCATTTGAAAATCAAGTACAATCAAGGTTATGTTGTTCAAAGGTTAGGGTGAAGCATTGTTTTTGGGATACTACATTTCTTTCCCTCTTCTAATATTCCTCATTTGCCTTATCACCCTATTCTACCTTTTAATCCCACCTATTCCCTCATCCCTCATTCCATACATAGTGTTGTATTTCCTATCCTACTCTAAGCCTAATCCCCTTTAAAAAACCATTATGGCGCACCATGTATGAGTACTACCCATTTACCCTAAGTCTCCATCCCCTCTTTCCCCTAATGGTTATCATTACAAATCGAATTCGTATGCCTCCCACTCAGCTCCACTACCCAATAGTCATATCTACCTAAAATCATTACCTAAGTCATCATACTATTATACGCATGACTTACATCACTCAACCATAATGTCAAATTTTGAATTAAAATGGTATGCCTCCATCCTATCTCCATCATTTCCTATGCAATTTTTTTCCAAGCTCAATTAAGTGTTTGTGGTTCAAATTTGAGGATTGTTCGCAGGTTAACCGAGCCTAATATTAGAACGCATCACCATTAGCAGTTATAGAGCAGTGCGCTACGCAAAGGAGATACGAAGCTGCACACAGAGTGTTGTGCAGCTTGCTACGCAGTGCCTTCCCCATGGTCAACCCAACATGGACATGGTTTAATATTGTTTTTGGAGGTAGGTTCATGTCACCCAATTCTCAGACTGTGTTTTGTTGCCTAATTCAAGTCTTGGTGAGATGCAATAAAGTTGTGTTATTAAGTTGATGTGCACCTTGTTTGCTATGCACGTAGTCACTTTTAATCTTAGAGTCAAGGTTATGTACAAATGTTTGTTGATTTTGAATGCTGAGTAGTTAGGGTGATTGTTAGTAAAGGTCATAAATCTTGCCACTCACCCTCCAAATTGTTAGAACGCCCTGTAAGCATTGTGCAACAGCCCTGTTTGTTTAATTTTTGTTGCTGTCACAAAAAGTGAAATCTCCCACCTCTATTTGTGTACATGTAGTCTGCTACAGAAGGGAAACTTGCCAGGTGTTTTTAGGTCAAATGGCTGCCCCCACAAGCAAAAAGGGAGGGGATGTTGTGCGTAGAGCCTCAAACTTTGCCCCTAGTTAATTCTTCCCCAGCCATTAGGGTTTCTTTTGAGAACACTGGGTGCATTCAATTTTGTCAAAAGGTCCAAAAGGTAGGTCATCACACTCCACTAGCTAGCTTGTTTGCTCTGAACTTTAAGGATGATAGGGTCAAATTAGGAGATTTGGAGATAGTGGTCACAAAAAAACTCATTGCTTATGCTATAGGGCTTCCTATAGCTGGTGAGAAGTGGTTTAAAGGGGATGATATGGATGTCTCCACCTTTAAGGAGTTTGTCAAACCTGAGTTTAGCAAAAAAATTGCTACAACCTTCCACAACTGTATATCTTCAAGACCATTACAATGAGTTGCTGAAGGTTATACAAAGATACTTCACATGTGAAGGTAGATTTATCCATGTTTACCAATACCACCTAAGAAACCTGTTGCATTTCATAGATAAGAAGCCCATGAATTTAACCTTTTTCTTGCTCAAGAGTTTGGAAAGAATAGTAGGGAAGGTTTAACTCGAAAATGATAATCACATGTCAAGTTTGTTTCATTTTTTCCCTTATCAAAATTGTTGTTAAGTTTGTAGTGGACAAAAAGAAGGTTCATTGTTCTGATTTTCTATCTAGTATTAGTAAATCACCTCAAACAGACTCTTCATCAATCAAAATTTGTGAAGAAAAACAAGAAGCTCATGGAACATATGATGAAAAAGTAACTCAGACAGTGGAAGTGGCAAAGACAAGTGAGGAAATACGTGAACAACCTAGCGAGAAACCTAAAGGAAAACCTGGCAAGCAGTCGAGTAAGGGACAAAGCAAAAAGGGTAAGGAGAAAGACCAAAAGCCAAAGGTTCATGTGGCACCATCCCAAACAATGAAGATTTCAGTGAAAACAGAGGAAACAATCAAGGATGAAAAATTTGTGCTAATACCTAGAACTAGGTTGAAAGTTAGGAAATGTATGGAGGAGTCAACTCCTTAAACAACTGTTGAGGTCTCAGAGGAAAAACAAGAAAAGGAGATGGAGGAGATTGAAGGAATTCAATTTGAAGAAAAGTAACCTCCTCCTAAACTCACAGAAGGTAAAGAATCCACTGGAAAAGCATCCACTAGTAAAGCATCCTGCAAGAGGAAAAGGAGGTAAAAGTCATTTGTCTGAAATTTTGCGATTT
>APFE031659360.1:0-14004 GCA_000404065.3 Pinus taeda
TTTTGCCAACTTCTTGACAAATAAAGTTGCATCATCAAGATCAAAATGATTGAAGTTGAGTTTCAGAAGATGCTCAGTTAGCTTTTCATACCAGGCTCGTGGTGCTTGTTTGAGGCCATACAAGGACTTCACAAGTTTGCATACTTTATGTTCATGTCCTTTCACAGCAAATCCTTCAGGCTGGGACATTAAAACATTCTCTTTTAGATCTCCATTCAAGAAGGCAGTTTTTACATTCATTTGATGGACTTTCCAACCGTTCTGAGCTGCTAGTGCAAAGAGTGTCCGGATGGTGGCCCATTTTGCTGTGGGGGCAAAATTTTCCTCATAATCGATCCCTTCATTCTGTGCAAAACCTTTTGCCACAAGCCTAGCTTGTGCTTGTCAAGTGAGCCATCAGCTTTGTACTTGTTCTTGTAGACCCACTTGCAGCCAATTGGTTTGGTTCCAAATGGAGGATCAACCAGCTTCCAAGTGCCGTTCTTTATGAGAGCATCATACTCCTTTTGCATTGCTTCTTTCCATGCATCATGAGAAGCAGCTTCTTTAAAGGAAGTTGGTTCAAAATCTGTAGACAAGTTCAATTCACAATCATAAGAAACATCCATATCAATAGGTGAATTAGAGTCATCTACATCACCTCCATTTTGTCGATTTGCATTTCTGGTTCCTGTTTTTCCAATTTCATCAGGATGAACACTTTCAAGTGTCTTTGTCAGCCACTTTGGGGGACCTTTCTGAGATGGTCCAGGCTGCTCTGTTGATTGAGTTGGGAGTGAATCAAGATTGAGTCTCCCAATTCTATCAATTACATCACTTAAAGCATCATCCGTTGTTGGAGTTTCAGACAGGGGAGAATCTTCTTCAGAAGAAGATTCCACATGTTGATCTAGTATAGGAATCCCCCCTTCAAGATGTGGAATCTGATTTTCAAATTCTTGAAATGATTTCATTTTTGCGAATCTATCCAAGCGATCAAGTTGCCGCTAAACAACATTGTCAGATTTGGATGATTCAAGAAAAATTACATCTCTAGATCTAACAAACTTTTTATTTTCTTCATCATAGAGGTGGTATGCTTTGGAGGTATTTGAATACCCCAAGAAAATACACTTACGACTTCTAGCACCAAGTTTGTTTCTATGTACCTTTGGTATCAAAGCATAGCAGGTGGAACCAAAAATCCTGAGATGTTTGACCGAAGGAACATGTCCATACCACAATTCATAAGGAGTCTTGTTTCTTATAGCACTAGATGGACATCTATTCTTATATATGCAACACATAGAACAACATCAGCCCAAAACATTATCTTTACATTTTTGAAAAAAAAGCATGGATCATACCATATTTAAGATTGTCCTATTCATTCTTTCAACTACACCATTCTATTGGGGATTATAAGGCACAGTTGTTTGATGTTTGATCCATGTTGGCGAAGATAGTTTTCAAATTCATTTGATGTGTATTCTTTTCCATTATCAGTGCGAATAGACCCAATATGAGATTGTGCATCATTTTCAATCCATTTATGAACATTATTGAATGTTTGAAAAGCATCAGATTTGTTCTTCAATAAATAAACCCAACACATTCTCGTGTAGTCATCAATAAATGTCATGATATATTTATTTCCATTTGCAGAAGAAACAGGCATTGGACCACATAAATCTGAATGAATAAGTTCAAGCTTCATATGTGCTCTTGAATGTGAGTCATGAAAACATTGTTTGCTATGCTTTCCTAGAATGCAAGCATCACATTGCTTATGTTTCCTAGGAATTGTAGGCAAACCAGCAACACCATTTTTCTTCAATAAGCGGAGACTGTCATAGTTTAAATGTCCAAATCTAGCATGCCATAATAAACTTGATGGAATTGTACCTTCTTCGTGATGAGAAATATATGAGAAATGTTGTGCATGAGCAGATGTTCCTTACAGTTTGAAAAGCCTTTCTTCTTCTATCCCCCTCATGACAAGTGAGTGATCAGATGCTTTTCTTACCTCAAGCTTGCCATCAAACATATGAATGGAGTGACCTTGTTGGCAGATGTGGACCAAGGACAGCAAGTTTCTCTTGAGCTTTGGGAGATATAGAACATGATCCAGAAGAAAGTCTGAGAGACCAGGGAGTTTAAGCCTGATTGTGCCAAGCCCTGATGGCTTGATTTTTCACTGATCTGCAAAGTATACTACTCCATCAACATTGTCAGTGAAATCTTCAAAAAAATCTTTTCTATGAGTCATGTGACAGGTTGCTCCTAAATCAAGCAGCCAATCATTTTTCCAGGAAGCAAGTGAAGTGTTAAACAAATCTTCATTTACTCCAATGTTACATTGTGCCTCAATATAGTGAGCGGATTCAGGTGCTTTACCTTTGTCTGTATCATCATTTTTACCTTTCTGTTGGTTTCTTCTCTGCTCAATTTTGTCCCATGGTAGCTTGCATGTAGAGGCATCATGTGATCCATTTCTTTTGCAGCGAATACAATGTAAATCTGCCTTTTCTCCTTGAGGATGTCTGCCCCCCCTGCCTCTGAAGTATCTTCCTCTTCCTCTTCGTCCACCTCTTCCTCTTGTAGAATCTTGAGCAGGATATTTTTCTTTATTAGCCATGCATACAGTCTCTTCAGAAGATTCAGGGACTGTCTTCTTTCCAAAGGCTTTTTCCCTTTCAGCAAACTTTTTCACAAGAGATTCAAAGGTTATATCCTTAAGATTTCCATTTGCTTGCAAAGACTCAAGATAATTGGAGTATGTAGGATATAGTGCCTTGAGAAAAGCAATAAGAGATATATCTAGCTAAACTTTAGTGGAATTGATATCATGCACTATAGATTTTATTTCAGATGCAAGAGCAAGAGGGTCATTATTTTGCAGTTCAAGAGTGAAGAGTTTGATCATAAGTTGGACGACTTCAAGTGCAGAATGTGAGTCATAGAGCTCTTTCAGCTTTTGTAAAGCTTCAAAGGCAGTTGAACATGTTGTAAGATGACGACTCACCTCCTTATTTACAAACGCTGCTATTAATGCATAGGCTTTGTTGTTCTTGTTTTCCCAGATGGCAAGCTCTTTGTCTGATGTGGGCTTTTCTGGGTCACTGTCTCCTTCTCCGACACACACTCCTTTCCACAACTCATTGAAAATGAGGGTGTGCTGTACCATCCGGGACCAGTCAGGATAGTTCTCCTTTCCAGTGAGAACTATTCCTATCATAGAGATGATTGAATGCATTCTGCAAAGGTTACTTCTGCTGAAGAAAAACTTTTGCTGATATATACTTCTGATGGAAAAATACTCTTAAAAAAACTTCTGCTGCTTTGAAAAATGATGGAGAATTACTATGTATATCTCTGCTTTAAAATGATTTTGTTATGGAGAAAAATCATTTAAAATCTGCCTTATATCACCATATATATATGCAAAATCATTCCATATTCAAAATGTTGTTATCACCCTATTTGTCTCAGCTTAAAATCACCATATATATCTCAGCTTAAAATCACCATATCATATTCAAAATTCTGCTATAATATGCTTAACCAACATTGCCATAATAAACTTCAGATCAATTGGACAACACTCATATAAATACAGTATTTGATGATCTCTTGGCATTCAATATCTTTATTTCAACATAGTTCGATGACCAATAAAAGTGCATGATTCACATAATGGAATGTCTAACAACAGAGAATACGAAGCCAGCATCTAAAACTTGGTAGAACAGGAAGCCTTTACATGGCAATGCTTTTAATGTCCACTGAAATTCATTTCCCTACACGGCAATGCTTTTACTGAGTCAAATAAATTCCCATAAGACCCAAATATATAAAATATGCTGATGCCGATTCTCGAACTATACAAGATATATGCTGATGCCGATTCTCGAACTATACAAGATATGATGATGCCGAGAGTTAAGAGCCAGAGTTAGACTTGAAAACCAACATGTTTACAATGGTGCCATTATCTAAATCCAGAGCCAGCACGCAGGCCAAGGTCAGCGCAAGGCGAGGGTAGGCGCAAGGCGAGGATTCAAGGCGGGAAAAGAGTGTAACCCAACAATAATGGCATTTCAGAAACACAATTCGATAGTTCAACGAATGATACCAAATTCGATAGTTCAATTCGATAGTTCAACAAATGGGACCGCAGCTCTACAAATGTGGCCACCACGTAAGCGCAAGGCGAGGATTCAAGGCGGGCAAAGAGTGTAACCCAACAGTAATGGCATTTCAGAAACACAATTCGAATGATAACGAATATCTTTATTTCAGGCAAAAAAAAAATTTCATAACGCTGCAAACAGTCATACGTTTAAAACGCTGCAGAAAGGCGACTGGAAAGGACGGATGGGTAGGGTAGGAAAAGTTCAACAAATGCAAACAGTCATACGTTTAAAAAACTGTTCACGCGGATCCATTTCTCAATCCATTAAAAACAGTCATACGTTACCAATGTCAGGCCAGGCATTTTAATGAAGGCAGCGGCAGTCTTCAGCAGCTGCAGTCTTCAGGCAGCGCCAGGCTCCAGGTATTCCAGGGATGTCAGAGACTGAGCAGCTCTCAGGCAGGAGTTACAACTATTTCTGGGACCTGTGCTCTGATACCATGTTGAAGTTGTTAAGACAACTAATGCGAAGGTCATTAAACCTAGCCTAGGTTTCATAAATTTTGCAAGCTCGGAGAAAGGTAAATGGGAAGGCTAGATATATCCCATATAATGAAAGTGATTAGATTCATTGTGGTCATTTCAAAATGTAAGTCTGTAGATGTAGTAGCCGCATAGAAAGAAAAAAAGAACTCCACTTCATAGATAAGAGAATTCAACAGTTTTGAGTATGTAGGAGGTGTCAACACTTTTGTTGAAGTTGTTAAGACAACTAATGCGATGCTCATTTCAAAATGTAAGTCTGTAGATGTAGTAGCCACATAGAAAGAAAAAAAAAACTCCACTTCATAGATAAGAGAATTCAACACTTTTCAGATGTAGGAGGTGTCAACACTTTTGAGTATGAAGGAGGTGTCAACACTTTTATTGAAGTTGTTAAGACAACTAATGCGATGGTCATTAAACCTAGCCTAGTTTTCATAAATTTTGCAAGCTCGGAGAAAGGTAAATGGGAAGGCTAGATATATCCCATATAATGAAAGTAATTAGATTCATTGTGATCATTTCAAAATGTAAGTCTGTAGATGTAGTAGCCGCATAGAAAGAAAACAAGAACTCCACTTCATAGATAAGAGAATTCACGCATCTAACACGTATTCTTACCACTCCCCCAAATTATGTGTAGTGAAAGAAAACAAGAACTCCACTTCATAGATCAGAGAATTCACCCATCTAACACATATTCTTCCTACTTCCCCAAATTATGAGTAGTGTTGTGACCTAGAATAGAAATAAATGCATATAACTCAAACTCCCTCTCTCTGACATAGAAATGTATATGTATAATAATTCCACCTTGAAGAAAATATTTCGAGGTTGATGGTTTGTACCAAAAAATAAAAATAAAAAAAATTGAATCAATGAATATTATTACATGTTTTTTTAAAATGTATTTATGTTTAACTAATATATTTATTCTTTTAATAATAATAATAATAATAATTAAAAAAATGAAATAATAATTTAGTTATGTTTTATGATATTGATATTTATAATGAAGATGTAATTTTGATATGTTTATCAATGTTTACCAATCTTTTAATTTATATGATCATCCTAATTTAATTATAATTAACAAAAGACACTTTTCAATACTAAAATCACAGAACCATACATCTTTATAATTCACAGACTCGTTTAATTTATATGATCATCCGAATTTAATTATAATTAACTAAACACATTTTTCAATACTAAAATCATAGAACCATACAGCTTTATAATTCACAGACTTGATTAACTATGGAACCATGGTGCAATTTGAAGGAAAGAAAAAATTCCTACCAATTTCTTGTTTTAGTATTTCTATATTGTATTCTTTCATGTGGGCATCATCTTAAATTAACCTTTTATTTCCTAAAGAAATTTACTTGTATTTTTATTTCCCTCTTAATTTATCATAAATTAATTAATTATAGAAAATATCATATCAACACATATAATATTAAGTATGTGGTATGTGTTCAGGCCATACATTTTGACGAGGTGCGTGTTTAGGCCATACATATTGAATCAGGTGGCAGACCCTTCATGTCCAGAGAATCGGTCATGATGAATTGAAGTGATGGAAACTTTATCTAGAAATTAAGCCCAAAAGGTTACTTAAGGAGAAGAATGAAAAGAAGGCAATTGCAGTAGTCCAGCAAGATCTAGGTTTAGATTCTGGTGATGAAAGGAGGATAACCATCATGGTTACGATAGGTAAAACCTCCAACATTAGTTCAAGATAAAAAACTATTGCATATTCATCTAACATAAATCCTCCACATGAGGATAAGAGATTTGATTTGTTTAACAGAAGGATAACTTCTAAGCATACAAAGATAGATACAATGTTTGATAGTGGATCACAGGCGAATCTAATCTCTGAATATTTAGTTAAAAGTTTGCGTTTGGAAAGACAAAATCATCGAAGACCTTACCCATTAGGATGGCTAATCAATGGACACATCATGTAATAAATGAAGAAAAAGTGATTCAAACAAATCAACAGCTAAATCAATACTTTTAAAGACAAACTAAGTTGCAGCATGTTCACTTAGTAAATAGGAAGCATAAAAGTATGTCAATTCAAGTAGCTGGCTTGATATCAAGTATATGTTTGATTGTCTCTATCATTATGAAAAATAGTTTTTCTATACATATTGATGGTATTAAACATCATCCAATAGAGACTATTTTCAAAGATTGTGAATCACTAACTCATGGTTCTTAGTAGAAAGAAATCAATTGCCATGTTGATAACAGGTTGTTTGCCCATCATCGTAAGTTGTTCATATCGTAGATGGATGAAAAAGGTCACTGACTCAAAACGTTCCATGGTCAACATCATCACGGTCATTATTTGCGAGTGATTGATCAAATGTATTGGTACATCATTAGGTCAAGGTGGAAAGAGAGGGAGTTCTACCCTCATCGACTAATTTTTTCGTCAAACTTTTGTGGTCCAAAAGCTTTCAAGTGGAGAGGAAGTCTCGAGGAGAATTCCATTGATTCAGTTGCACAAGTGTTTAAGTGTCATCATTAGTATTCAGTGTCGTCGTCAATTCCGTTAAGATTCGACAATTTGACAATGTTGGTTATGGATTAGGTTTTTCAGGTAATGTTTATGGTATATATGGCGTTGAGTGGATATGGGTTTGTACCTAGCTGTCAACTTGTGTCCATCAATAGTTCCGCTAGGATTGGTTGATGACATGTGTCGTGTCATTGCCTCACAGATTGATCATCATTTTGGGTTGTCATCCACTTTGCAGGATTTGATATGATTTGTCGACATAGCTTATCGTCCTATGATATTAGTACAAATGTCACTTTTTGATGAAGAAAAGGTACATAGGTTATTTTGTGAAACCTAAACCTAATACAAACCTAATGCTAAAAACCTAAACCCTAAGTGCAAAAACTTAACACCTAAGTCCCAAACCATGTATCAAAGCCTAATTCTATAGCTAATGAATCATTGCCTAAGTCTAAACCCCTAAACCTATGATCATATAACTCTCAGACTATATTCATATGTTAACAAATTGTAAAACAAATATAAAAACAGGACCATAGGCCTTGACTGCAACCACATCAGAGGTTAGTTGCCACATGTAACCACTAGGCAGTTGTCACATGCAGGAGGTTAACGAAGCCATCACTGGAATTGTCGGGATAGCCGACAGATGTGAGGTCGCGGTTAGACTATCCCGTTCACATGCATGCGGTCAATATCCTCCGATCGGTTAGTAAATCACAAGCAGTCCTGTGGTTATTATAAAGTTTATTTATGGTTCTTTGGTTGAAGTTGTTAAGACAACCAATGCGATGGTCAATAAACCTAGCCTAGGTGTCATGGAACCACAAGAATGAGTTCTAAAACTCAACCTGAGGCAACCAAATTCACCCTGAATTCAACCAAGGTGGTTTTGATGAACCTAGAGGCTTGTAAAAGTTGAAGTTTTCCTTCATTGATGAGAAGAGTGGTTTTTTGACTTTTTGCTCGCAGATTCTAGAGGTCATAGGAAATCATGTTTTTGGTGTTATAGGAGCATCCGAGGTGAGAATTGGAATTCGTAAGAGGCCTTTTAAAGCTGGTTCATAGGGATATCTAATGACAGTGACCAGAGGTGCCTGGGTGCACATTCAAACTGATCAAAGCTATGTGTAACCAACACCGTCTTTTCATTCCTAGTAAAAATGGTCGCCCATCTTGAAAGTGGAAATGGAGATGTAGGCCATCAAGGACGAACTCCGTCATCAATATTGATGTCTGGTATCAATGTGTTTTTACTATTTTCACTTTTGTTATGTATCTTTCTTATGTTTAATCAACTATCGTCAAGTCATCTTCTCAAGCAGATTGCCTCGATTTCCACAATATCGGTTAACATTCAAATCATTAATTGTCAATTAATTCTACATCAGTTTTAGTTTATGATCATTTTAGATCAGTTACGTAGGCATGGGGTTTAAAATTTGACTAGCTCAATCTCATTCTCTTAAACATGCCCAATTAGGAACTCTCAGAGGCCATGAAAATCACAATCTACTAATTTCATAACGAGCTCTCGTGGCATCATGTATCTTTTTATACCAGGATTTGGCCTTGAAATGACTTTCTAAACTATAAAACAATTCCTATAAAGGTTCGTTTTTTTGAAATAAATCTTCTACTTCAGGAACTTCAACTCTCCATTCATCCAAAAAATAATGAAAACTAAAAGAAAATTTTTAATAAAACATCTGCCTACATCTCGAGATCGTTCCTTCCAACTACCTTCACCTAGGATAATCGAATTGTTGAACATTCTCCAATCGTCTAACATATAATCCAAAGGCTCAATTTGATAAATATGGACAGGAGGGAAGTTATTTTCAAAGGGGAATGCCTTATGGTATAAATATAGAGGAGGGAAGTGATTCTGTAACTATTGATCTCATTGTCCCCTTGCACTTTCCTACTTTCCATTGCCTTCTTTCTCCAAATCCAATGTGCTCCACGAATTCTCCAAGAAAACTCTAAGTGTGGAAGTGTGTGAAAGAGAAAGAAATAGAAGGGAGCTCGAAGCTAAAGATGCAAAAATCTAACATTGAAAAATGACATGCACTGATCCTCAAAAGTATATCTATAATTGAGGCCTCTATTTTCCCCATTTTCCTCTATTTTTCCTTAAATTTCATTCTTATGAAAATATGTGACCTTTCACCTTTCTTTTCTCCTATTTTCCATTATTTTCATAAATAAATGTCAATAAATGTCTCTTTGCCTTTACCATTTCCTTTTCTAATTTGCTTTAGCCATAATAAACCAAATGAATACCTAGGATTTTTTTCCCAATATTCGCCTTGGGATATGTGTCCCATGACCTTGGTCTTATTTTTTCCTTTATTAACATTATTACATGTATTTTTATCCAGGGTTATTACATAACACTCCCCCTTAGGGGAACACCATCCTTGTTCTTCAATGACACCTATAACTAGTAAGACCACTAAAAACTGAAACATACTACCCCATAGAGATTTATAACCTAGTTCATTACAATATTTATAATGAATTCTTAATGAAAACATGACAACCATACTAGATCTTTATAACACAACTCATTACAATACATACAATCAGAACCACATATACTCATGAACCATTTCTTCAACTAGAAAATAATCATACTTTCTATGGAGCTTTAACCACAAGTCGGTAGAGTTTTTACAATAATATAAACATATATACATATGTACATTTACTTAACCAACAAATAAAAGGATATGGTGCCCATATAAGCAACAAGGGAATCTATAGGCTCACACCTCCACCCTCAAAGTAGTACTAGGATTCACCTCCTTCTTAGGAAGTCTAGAATCCACTGCCAAAGACAAACCTACATCCATTGTCCAGCGCTAAAATCGCGTGCCACTTGTCTTCTCAATGAACAACTACTAGCTCATTTTTATACGGGACCCCCTTGTTGGGAAAAATACTGAGGGGGGTGGGGGTGAATCAATATTTTAAAACTCGCTTAAACCTTTCAATTTCTTATTTAGATTTCTGTATGCTCATTAAGTAAAACAACGTATGCACGCACCAACGAAGAAGGACAGCTACACATATCCAATTAACTAACCTTTCATATATTTTTCCATTTGTTCTACTTTAACGAGTGTATCATCACTTCATTAACATTCAATTAAAAAGTATCCATGAGAAGTAAAAACAAAATAAACCATCATACATAATCATCATAGTAACACACGAGGAGACCATAATTTTTAGGTGGAAACTCAATGTGTAGAAACCATCATTATTGTTCTCTTTGTCTTCATCCTTTATTATAAATGAAAACATCTTACAATCTTGTACTGGCACATACTATTATCAATACGCAATCACCTACCTACACAAGGATACAATCTTCTCTCATTCTCCAACACCCTCTAGAAGGGAAATCCAATCCCCTGATCTCATTTATTGGTACCCACCAGAAGAGAGCTCCAACCTCCTAATCATATTTACCAACTACGAGTTCATATTGATTTATCTTCTTCTTTTTCATATTGTTTTGATCGATCTACTGGATTCCGCTATTTGAAAGTAGAAGTAGATTCTTCTCATGTGCTTTAGTACATTGCATGAGCTTGTAAATCTACAATATTTTCTATAGTTAACATAGGTTTTGATATCCTACTCATCTAGAAGCCATGATATCCTTGTCTTCCAGATCATGTAGTTGGATGCACCCTCTCAAACCGATCCTAATCTCGCAGCCCATGAGCTGCCATGTTTGCAAGTGAAATGTCAAATTGCCTCCTCTCTCTTTTGCATCGCTGCTGGCTGGCCTACGGACCCCATGTTGGAGTTAGTAGATCTGCGGCTCCCTCCTACTACTTAGCAAATCAGAATTCAGATTTCTTCGTTGGAAGTCATTGGAGGAAGAAGTCCCTTAAGTGTGTCTTCTTCTCACCCCACTGATGCTATTTTGACAATAGCTCCTACAAAATATCTGTGTCCCAACTGAGGATATGCTCTACAACGAAACATATGCTGCTCACTTCTACCTCTAGAAAGCTTTGATTTGGAGATCAAATTTCTCTATCAACTCACTCTGAAAAATCGAATTCTCCTCCAAACTTTGACCTCCTTAGCCCAAGAATTATGCTGCCTCTGGGGTTTCAAATTGCTACCTCTGCAGTAATTTCGAATTCCTCTTCCTTTCTGCTTCTGATCTCTTCTGCTCATGATTTGTTTTGTTATACCATGTGAAAATTTAGTTAGTTGATTCCTACTACGACAACTAATGTTAATTCTTCTTATTGTTAATTTGATTGAACAATTTACTTGTTGTGTGCTACGACAAATATTGAATTAAATACACTACGACATACACAAATACAAATGGTGGAAACTAAATACAAGACAGACGAGAAATACTTATCACACACATCTACACAATTATTTTTGGACAAATGTCCCAGGAAAAACTTAGTGTGGGAAAACTAGTGCAGTACCTAAGTGTTTACATGATTAAGGAGTAGTAATCTAAGTACAAATCTATGGATGTTTTAGAACTAGCAATCCATGTAGAGAAAACATATGAAAAACATCTAGTGAGAAATTTCCCACTTCCATTGGTAATCCGACACTAACCTTAGCTCAAGATGCGCTGCCCCTTGCTGCCTCTATGCTGCCTTTTCATCAGCTTAATCAGTTTTGTGTCAGCCTGCTGGCACAAGTGTAGCTCCCTCCCTCTGCTCCTGATTAGCTTCTACTTTGGGAAATATATCTTTTGGCTCTCCAAGCTCCCACTCTATCTTCTTCCTCTAAAACTTGACTTCTCCTCATTAAATACGAATCTCCCTCTAAAGGTACGTGCTACCTCTCTTCACTGTGTCAAAATTTCTGTGGAGTACATTTTGTCTCTACTATGCACTCCTCAGATCTGGAAAAGCTTTCTTCCAAATACTATCTCTGCCTCTCAGTGCAAGAAACCACTTCAAATATCTATTTGGTAACTTTTGCATCACTCTCTTCAGAAATTTTATCTCTGATATCTTACTCGATGTTCTCTCCAACTTCTGAGTAAGTCTGCTCTTATAATCATTCAGTTGAGAACCAATGACCCAGATTAGATTCTAATCAATAGCTCAAATAATTTTTGATTGATCCTCGTCTTCTTCTAGAAGTTTCACCCATAGATTGATTAATAACATTTAATTATTTTAATTTCCTAAGCTTAGACTTAGGGACCCATTAAAAATAATTAATTATTTTAATGAAACTATCTCGAGGTGGAATTTCCCAAAATGATTTTTACGTATTATGGAATACATGTTCCCAAGCCTCCCTACAATTTTTGAAGCTTACAGCACATAAGATACTATTAGAAATAAACAATTTACACCTTTACAAGTCATGCTAGCCACATATTCTAGGAATCAAAAGTGCATATCATCATGTTTATATTCATATCATCATCAAGTTTGAAATCGTCCTTTTTACAAAGAGTGATATGCATGACATCTACAATTTAACATGGAAATTAGAGAACCAATCATATATCGGAATCTTCCATTCCTGTCATTTGAAATTGTGATGTCAACACATTCATACAATGCACAACCATCATCAAAATTATATAGTAGAGCCCCACTTCCTTCTCGAAAAATAATGAGGGTGATCCATTACTTGTGTTAACATTTCCAAAAAACTTAAATATTACAATTCATCATGACATCAACAATATGGGTAGTAAAATGGTTTTCACACTAGAATACAAGTGTACACCTCAACTTCACATTTTTGACCTTTTCAATGGTCCATAAGGCCAAAGGTGCCAGCTCTTCAAACTCAAAACAACCTAGATATTTTTCAAATTGGGGCGCATTACTAAACATTAAAACCCACTATTCACATTAAGAAGTTGTGTTTTGAGAAAGATACAAGTTCCTTTTATTCCATTTTATTTCTAATGATATACTAGTCAATTGTAGTCATAGGTCATTATGGTAAATTTCTAGTGAGTATTCTAAGTGAGCGATGAGTCATTCCTAAA
This sequence comes from Pinus taeda, assembly GCA_000404065.3. NCBI lineage: Eukaryota > Viridiplantae > Streptophyta > Pinopsida > Pinales > Pinaceae > Pinus > Pinus taeda. Next base: position 13,213 of record APFE031659360.1, read on the forward strand.
AAAAATACTCATTTTACTCTCTAATATTTAGTTTTGAGCTATTTCAACTAATGTATTTCGGAATCATATATTTGGAGAGCATTTTCTAGGCAATGTAAGGAAATGTCACTTGATAAATAGGTTTAGATGTTTCTAAATTTACATTGTTATCATATTAATATAAATATGTCCCAAAAGTAAAAATAATATTACACTTTTTAATGAATTCAATGATTAAGAAATAGAGTAAATTAGAAAAATAAAAGCATTTGTTACCACTTATGTATACTTTTATTTCATTCTTCCTTCTCAACATCTATAGCTATATTCAAATGACAAATCTTTGATGTCAAACATTATTAGATATAGGAAGAATAAGATCTCATACAATAGATATGATGTAATAACTTATTATAATAATAAGGTTGTTAGGTATGAATTCTCTCAATTTTCCTATATGACCATAGTCATTACTAAGACTTTTGTTGAACAACATGGCAAGTAGTCCAAATCATACGTATGAGTTCCTTGTTTCATTTGAAGCACGTGTCATTTTTTCTAGAAAAAATTACAATGAGAAACAAAAAAAGAACAAAAATATTTAAGGATGAACATGCAATACTATGAAGCATTTAGTTCATATCTTAGAGTTGATTCATGACTAAATTTACATGCATGCCATGTATAGTTCTTTTATGATATAGGAATGGGTTAAGAAATATATATATAACATGGCAATCATATATCGGAATCTTCCATTCCTGTCATTTGAAATTGTGATGTCAACACATTCATACAATGCACAACCATCAT
>APFE031659372.1:0-12694 GCA_000404065.3 Pinus taeda
GTGTGACTTGATGACTCTTATTTGGCTTCAAGTGGGAGAATGTTAAGTGTGAAGCCAAATTCACGGAGGATTTTAGATCAGATCTTTCTAGATCTCCATGATTCTAGATCTTTCTACACCGCCATTTGTTTCTAGAATCACATGCAGAATTCTAGATCCTCCTACACCGCCAGTAGTTTCTAGATCATTCTAGATCTCCATCTGAATCACACACATGATTCTAGATCCTTCTTTTGCCTCTATAAATTTGAAATTTCTCTGGCGAAGTAAAGCAAGCCAAGGCCCAAGCCTGTTATGTAATGCAAAGTGATTTCTATTCTCTAGTGATTGTTTTATCTATTCCGTTGTTTCCGCTAAGTAATCTTGTTGTTTCTCCATTTGTCTATCTCTGTGAATTATTCTCTGCTATTACTATCTAAGTTTGTGAGTATAAATTCGCTGTGTATTATGTATGCTATGTACTAACACCACGAAGAAGTGATGGAGTGTTGTTCCCCTTCCCCTTCACATATTTGCTCTGATTACTACCAAATTGAAAAATAAATTGAATGGATTTGATTATTTAAAAAACATATTTTTTTTGGCTTATAAATTCAAATTCAATGAAAAAAGAAAACCTACCACTCAATAAAATAAAATCATTACTTATTTTATAAACAAAATAAAAAATAAAACGTACAACTCAATAAAATTAAATAAAATATCGCTCTCATCGCTTATTATATAAACAAAATAAAATTCCCTTTATGACTTTAAAAGTTTTGGTATCTCATATTATTAATTTCATGTTTAAGTTTTTAATAGAAAATTAAATATTATGAATTGTTTTTAAAGTTTCAAAGGTAAGTTTGATTGCTATGTTTCATATTAAAATTATTATAAATAATATATATATATATATATATATATATATAATTAACAAATATTTTTAAAAAATTAATGACGCCGAGCATGCCTGAATGAATTAGCTAGGTTGTCATTTTTTTTAATATTATTTTATTAATGTGGCCAGACATAGACATGTTGCGCATAATGAAGATGAAAATATTTTCAATTTATCGACGAATGATGTCACATTTTCTCATTTATTTCATTAGGGTGAATAAGAAAATTCTCATCACACTTCTCCGGCATTATGCGGACCCACCATCATTTTGCTGTGATCCAACAAATAATCTCCGCATCACAAATTTAATTCCTTTGAATTAAAAGGTATGAAGTCAATTTTTTTTTTTTTTTTCCTATCAAATACAAAGAATTTTCTTCGTGAAGTCGTACTCCACTCTGAATAAATTGGAGAAAATCACGGATTTTTTCTAATGTTAATTTGAAACCAATTACCAGAAAATGGAAAAACTGAAATCAAGCCCTTGGCTGATTTATTTTACAGAGAGTTATAATTAATTTCAAAACTTTAGGCAGGTATGTATATACATGTCATGTCGTCAGTTCGAATCTCTAGAAAATTTTATTTTGATTTTCTAGATGGTCACGGAGCGGATCTGTTTATTGATACGCTCGACAATGGCGGCAGCCTTGCGTCTACTTCTGCTGGGGCTGCTCCCCATGCTCAGGCTCACCAACGCCTTAAGGTACCCATCATTGCTCCGTAACTCTTTTACAATCGAGGGATCGTGGCCACAGAGCGCCGCAAGAATTACCACGGCATTTTCTGTGCTGTGCGAAGTGGAGGAAGAGGAAGCGGAGGCGGAGGCGGAGGATGTGGTTTTCTTGATGAAGGCCATGAGAATCGGAATGAACCCGGCGATCTCTGCGATTGCCGCGGCCCCCTCGCGGTGCCCCGCTAGGAGTGCCAGGATGGCTAGCGACTCGTCCCTCATGCCGTCTTTCTCGTTGCCCATCATTTTGAAGAGTACCGCCACGAGGCCAGTCTTTACCGCGGCCCCCCTGTTCTCGTGGCATATGCAGAGATTAAAGAGCGCCGAGGCCGCGTCTTTCTTGCCGCGCGATTTGCCATCCTGGAGCAGCTCCACCAGCGCCGGAATTGCGCCGGAGGCACCGATTTTCGCCTTGTTTTCGTCCAGCGCCGAGAGGCTGAACAGCGTGGCCGCGGCGTTCTCGCGGGCCGCCATTGTATGCCCGATGCGGAGCACCTTGACCACGGGCTCGATGGCCCCTTCCTTCGCAATCAGTGCTTTGTTCGCCTCGTGGATGCTCAGGTTGAAGAACACCGTCACGGTTGAAGCTCAAACTTTTGATGATCAATTTCTGAATAATAAAATCTTCTACAATTTTCAAAATCTATATCTGAAAGCCATCTGTTTCAAAATCTATATCTGAAAGCCATCTGGTGAAGGAGAAAATCTATCTCTTTATTGTTTTTGAAAGGAATGAATATAAAAGATATCAAGGTATCAAATCCTTTTTAAAATAGAGTAGAGATTCTAGGATTAAAAAGAGTGTGTTGAAGTGGTCTCTAGTATTGTTCGGATTCTTAGGAAGCATAGGGTTTCTTCCACCTTTATAATACCTTGAAAACCATTCATGGCTCCCTAAGATTAGTCAAAGATCCTATGGAACCTAAAAACATGAAGGGTGTATATTTGATTCCATTTTCCTGTGGGGCTCCCTACATTGGAGAAACTAGTCATTCAATAAACCAAAGGATTCAAGAGCACACAATTGAACTTAGACACTGTAGGACTCGCTTTTTTTCTTTACCCGAAAATATCGAAAAGACAAAACACCACATATGTTTAGGGGTTTCTTAGGTCCTTGCTAGATTGATCATATTCATCACCGTAAATTGAGGAAAGCCGTTGAAATTGAAGAAAAGTCTATTACACTAAATAGAGATGATGGATGGAAGATCAACAATTCATGAATCCATCCATGTACTCCCAGGGCTCTTCCTTTTTGTTTTTTCTCCCATTCCTATTTTTCCTTTCCTTGTTCTTCTTTTTGTCTTTCTTTAGATTCCTTTAGTTTCCTAATATAAAGTGATTGATATCTCTTCTTCCTTTTTAATCTATATTTGTGTGGTATTTTATATTTTCCTTATTATTATTTTATTGTTGTATAATATTTATTCATTCCCTATCATCATTATTATTATTATTATTTTAATCTTCACCCTTTATTTTATTATTTATCCTTTTTATGATTTGTATTATGTATTTAACCTCTCACTTCCTTTTTTTATATTATCTTTTTATGATTTTATTATGTATTTAACCTCTCACTTTCCTTTTAATATATATTTAATAAATTATAATTATTTTGTAACATCTTTTTTAATTTCTTATTTAATAGTTATTATTAAAAAATAATAATATTATAATTTCTTATTATATATAATTTTTTATTATATTTAAATAATATTTATAAATTTGTATACGCTGTTATTTATTTTACTCCCTTTTAGGGACTTTACTATTTCCTTACCCTTTGAGTATTTAGTTTATTTCATTATTTAACTAAAAAAATATTAGAAACTTTTTCGAGATGTTTCTTCTTCTTTATGATATTTATATTTTTATTATTTCTTTAAAAAAATGTTCTATTTACCATAATATCATTTAATTTCTTAACGATTTGGAGTTTACCATTGTATTCCTACTATAATTAGGTGATTTGTTGATCTCACTATCCATGTTTTCCCTGATGATGAAACTCAATAGGGGTTGAAACACATCGATCCTAAAACTTGATGTGATTTATCGGAAGAGTTTTGCTTTGATAATGAATCATAAAAGCCTCAATTTTGAGATGAGCGAAATTTCCTATACAAACTTCAATACTTCTTCATATTGGAAATTGTACCTCAAAATTATAAGGAGAGAATTTAACTCTCTACATCCAATAAATTAGTATCTAGGAACCGTTATATGGTTGAAAAAAATCCCAATTGTACACATAAAGATCTCAACTTTTCTCTTATATTGGGAAACCATAATGCTACAAATCTCTTACACTAACATTAGTTTCCTTTTACAATAAAAATGAAAAATATAAGAGCATATGTATTAAGCATTTTATTTTATTTTATTTGTTTTCCCAAAACTTCAATGAGCCATATATTTTGCATACAAAAATTGTTTAACCCCATTCAAATTGCATCAGAAAGTTCTCTATGTGTTCTTTGTTATGTGGACAATTTTCAGTAAAAATTGGGACTTTAATTTCTTAAAGATGGATATCCTCATAGATTAGTGGAAAATCAACTAAATTAGTCTTACTCCTTCCCATTATCATGTTGAGTGGCTATGTTACCCATAAAGTTATCTCTCAAACATATGTTACTCCTCAAGGCTTCCTCTTTGTTACCCATTAATACCATTAGCGTGGTTATAAAAGGAGAGTGATGTTCAAATCACCATTTTCTCTAAAACAATTTGATGCAATAATTGGTTTGCTTCAATGAAGAGATCATTATCATTAAGATAGGTGTGAGTGTGCCTTTAGGAAGTGAGTCCCTTTGTGGTCAATAAGGAATGTGATGCACCACATGGGGAGTAGGAGATAAATTAATAGGGATTTCTATGTTGGTTTGGTTGAGCTAGTAAAACCACAAAATGATAATGGCATCCTTGGTTGTAGGTGTGTGCACCAAGTGATGAATGTCACACATGCAAAGCTATTGAGTTATGCACATGCAAACTACACAAATATGCATACATAAATTGGATATTAGGGCATGTTATTGGAATTCAATGCGATAAATATTTTATAATATTCACAAGCACAACCCTAGAAGGGCTTTGTACTTTGACCCCACGATCAAGGGCATTACCTTGAACCTAGAAGATGTTACATGCGACATTATTGTGCTAGTGCAGATAGCTATGGGGCACTGATGTGGTGGACACATAATGATTTGCATCTATACATAAATCATCTAGACTAAGTATAATACTTAGAGATGTGGTGTTGGGACTTTTAGTTAGATAGGAGTTTATGAAATCAATTTATATTTGACATTATTTTGGATATGAGAGATATAGGCAATGACCATTGATAAAATAGTATTTTAATATTTTCTTTATTAATTCAAAATTAAATAATTTCTTTTATTTTCTTTTTGTAAATCCAAGTTTTCTATTAACTCGGAAAGTTAAATTTTACATTGGTTTTCCTCAAAATGTTGTTGGCCTCACCCCTACTCAATTTATTGGCCAAAAAAAAGAGATCCATTTGCATAGACAACAAAATATACACATGAGAGAACTAGAGGTTTACAACCCATAAGTGCCAATAGACATGAAAAACTCAAAAGACTCCCTTCGACATAACTATCCAACAAAGCTTACTGGAGCTGGATTTTCGGGAACTGGCTCCAGAAATAGGGGAGGATCAAAGTCACAATGGACATGGTCCCCCATGTGGACCATCCAAGCTTCTATGCTTTCCACCTTTTCTAGAATCCAACGTTGTCCACGCCATAAGCTGACCATACAATCATTCAATTTCCATTGATTTCTCTAGAGGTGATTGATAGCAATAAGGAGAGTCAATTGTTCCTCCACACAAAATTGATTATACTAATCCATTTTAGAAAGCACTGACATCATTTTTTCCTTTTGACCAACCTAAGGCTAAGAACCAGACCTACATTTGTGAACTAACCATGCAAAAGTACGACCTTAGTGTTGTCTCTTACCTCTAGAAGTTGAGTGAAGAGAGGGCCCCTTCATCTTAGAATGGTGACGACCTTCACCATTGGGGAACGAATACAACCCCAACGGGGACAAGCCATCCACATAGCTAAGAAAAAACCTGAGGAAGCAAAAGCACTATCCACTTCTTGAACCCACACACAGAACCACCAACTAAACTCCAAAGAAAACCAACGCCCATAGAACCAGCCAAGGAACCACCCAAGCGCCCACAGCAAGAAGAAAGGAATCACCAGACATGAATAACAGCAGGCACACTTGCAACCCACAACCATAGAGACCCAGAGATCCAAGAGACTGAAACCCCCAAGTAGAAAAAGACCAAAGGACCCTGAATAGTCCACCACAGATGAATGTAGTGATGACACACCAGAACCAGAGCCACCCACTTTTCAAAAGGATCACCAAGAGGAAGTAAAGACCAACAATAAAAATACGCGACCACCCCTCACCAGAATTGACTAGAAAGATAAAATGAGACACAACCAAGAGGAAAAATAGAATAGCAAGAAGACAACTAGCTTAAATCTAACATGAATAATCCATAAGTGAATGAGAAAGGCACCCAAAGAAATAAGAGAGAAAAGAGTACCTTGAATTATAATCCCAGAGAGCGGTATCTGGCATACTAGCTGAATGCAAGGTCTAGCCGAAGCTAACCATACAGCGAACAAACCATGATCTCCTTCATGACAAATAGAGTCACCTCCAAAAACCATGGCCATTAGGATGCCAATGCACTCCCCTCCATCTGTTCACCCTAATCCACCCTGCACGACTGAATAGACCTAGGGAATACCCCGCATCAAACACAAAACCCCCCAATATTTTTTACAGAAACCCATTCACCAACCTTCGCCATGATATTGATCAAAGAAAAGACTCGCCTGTGTGGGAGTAAATGCGACCCCATGCAGACCTCCCATATCACATGAGCATGCATGAAGGAAATCTTCCACACCATCATAAAAAATCTTATTCTTGAGAGCACAGGGGTGGAGTACCAACCCAATGTGCACTAGATCTTGAGAATGGCACCCCGATAAGAGAATTCAATCAAAATTTTTAAATAAGTAAAATGGCTATTGTTTATTTATAAATTGAGTGGATTTTTTTTGTAAGATTAATGTTCTATTGATCAATCAAGAGATAACATATACATCACAAAGGTTCATGTAGTGGTATGCCACTAGGGAAACTACACTAGCAATAAAACAATAGTTCTTTAGTCCAAAATTTGACATCAAGAAAAAAAATATGACTATACCATATCTCAGCATATCTATTAATACTATAATGCCAATTATTAAGCTAGATATGTTGGAAATGTGCTCTGATACCAATTGTTGGAAATGTACTATGATACCAATTTTTGTAAACCTTTGAGCACTACTTGGGAGGGTGAATCAGTAATGTGATCTATGTTAGGCCCCTATAATACTAGTGTATCCCCCATATTGTTATTGTTAGTGTATCCCCCTTATTATTATTGTTGTGTGCATGTAGCCCCCATATTTTTATTCTTGTGCCCCATAGAAGCCCACTATTGTTATTGTTGTGCCCTTACATTATTATTGTTATGTATGCTCTGATTATATTGTGACCCCTTAGACTCATATTATACAAAGGAGGTATTTCCATTTGTATCATCCAAAAATTGTCCATTTATATAATGTAAAGGAGGCTTCCCCCTCGAAGATGATACTTTTATAAGTTGTTGATCTATCTTCTTGTGAGCTAGTTGCATAACATTTGGTATAAGAGCTTTGGATTATACGATTTCGCTTCTTCAAACAGGTCATCTTGGAATTTTCGCTATAATATTTTTTCTACAAGGATTCAGAAGCTGAAATTTCGACCACAAGGAGCCAAAATCTTGGTGAACTTCGTGTCCAAATTTCAGATCTTGGTTCACTATATTTTCGGAGATATGATCTGAGGAAGTTAGGGTTTTTGCAAGCTCTAGAATTTAATCTCAAACAAGAAACCTAAGGAAAATGGTCATAACTTTCTCTTTGAGCATCAAATTTGAATTTCGTAAAAAGTGGTTGAAAGTTCACGAACTATAGTTTTTCGTGTATAGATTTTTAGGGCTGAAGGTAAAAATAGTGACATGTGGAACCCTATGAAAGTTCTCTCTATTAACTAGTCTATAATCAGGTCACCATGGGAGATTAGACATAACTCTTTCTTGAATAATCCAATATCAGTCTAAATTGTGGGGTTGCAAAGAACACTCAGAGGTCTACCACAGTATGAAATTTTAGACCTGAGATCTGAAATTACAAAGATACAATAATTGGAATATTGAGCTCCTAAAAAGTAAGAAAAAGGTGTGTATTTTTTAATTTTGCATAAATTTTGTTTCAAAAATCAGTTTGAAGTGATTCAAAGGCAATATTGAAGCATATATATTAGTATTTGGTTCTAAAATTCATCCCAAACAAAAGAATTCTACACCCATTAACCCCTCAGAAAGCTCTACTATGACGCATGAAGAGGAATAATTACAACATGAAATATCAAAATTACAGGACCAAGTGCAACAAATTTCGCTCTCACAAAGAGCAACCAAAGATGATATGAATGGATTAAAGGGAGGCATGGATGGCTTAAAAGGGGACATGGATGGTATAAAAGGAAACATGGAATTTTTTAAAGTAGACATGGATGCGATGAATGTCAAGTTGGAAGGGTTGACAAAGTTGTTGCAAGAAAGGCTTCCCGGTGGTGATAAGGTAATCCATAAAAATCATGACGAGGACAAAAGAAATATGAATTATGATTTTAGAGACTCCAATGTGGAGTTTAAGAACCACCACATTCCAAGATATGAGGAAGTTTGATGGCAAGGATCCGATAACATGGATACTACATATGGAGCAATATTTTGATATATGTGATGTGCAGCGCTTACAAAAGGTACACATTGTATCTTTATATTTAGAACCAAATCAGTTGTATGGTATAGATGGCTTTGTTCTCGTAAACCACTTGTCACGTAGTCAATTTTTATGGAGGAAATGATATCATATTATGAATATACAAGAGAAACACCTTCTTTAGCCAATTGATAAATCTCAAACAAAAGGGTTCAATGGCAGAGCACATTGAAGACTTCTGAAAATCGAATATCACTGTACCAATATTCTAGAGGAGCATAGGATTGATGCCTTCATAGGGACTTTAAAATATAACATCCAACATGAGGTTCACCTTTGGGAACCTGATACGTCAGAGAAGGCATTCAGGGTGGCAATAAAAGTTGAAAGCAAAATCATGGCAACAAAGAAGTCTACCACTCACAACTATAAAGATGCAAGTGTTGTTGCTCCTAGTCTTCCACAACCTACAAGGTTGACACCACAAAAATTGGAGGTAAAAAGATAAAAATGGATTTGTTACAGTTGTGATAGAAAATACACTAAAGGTCATAAGTGTGCTGAGAAGATATTATCTTACATAGATAGTGAAGAGGAGGAAGAAAAGGAACAAGAAACATCAAAAGCGCGGGATATACACTAGGAACCAACCCTCGAGAAAGAAGAAATGAATCCAACCATATCTTGTAATGTATTGGCAGGAATTACCACTCCTCAAACTCTCAAGATAGAAGGACATATCAAGAAGAAAAAGGTAATAGTGTGTTGGCATTATGTTTCTGGTATGGTTATATGTTACAGATGTTGTACTTGATGGCAACACCCATGGCATGGCTCTCAATATGATGAGAATTAAGAAGTAGGCAGGAGAAAAGTTCACGGAATTTTATGCAGAGAAAAGTTTATAAAAGTTTATTTCATGTGGAGAAAAGTTCACGGAATTTTATGCAGAGAAAAGTTTATTTCATGTGGGAAAACTTACCTTTGGTCCATGGTAGTTAGTCCTTGGAATTTGAACCTATGGTTTTTGGACCATGGCATCTCGACAGACGTGTTGATCCCTAGTATTGAGTTGATGGTATTGGTTTGTTATGGTTTTGGCCCGTGGTATTGGTCCATGATTTGAGGAAGAGCTTGCCTATATAAAGCAAAGGAGATCATTTGGCTTATGTATGCTTTCGGGTTGAATATCTTAAGATCTAAAATATTGGGTTATTTTTTCAAAAGCTCGATCTATATGAAAGTGAAGTGGAAAGCGAATCTGTGAAGGGTGATCTCTCGAGCGCTACAGCTGCAGAAGTGTGGAGGTGCCGCAGGAGGCGCCACAGGAGGCGCCGCAGGAGTCGCGACAGGAGGCGCCGCAAGAGATGCTGCAGGAGACGCCACAGGAGGCGCCGCAGGAGACGCCACATGAGGCACCGCAGGAGGCGCCACAGGAGGCGTCGCAGGAGACAACGCAGGAGGTGCCGCAAGAGACGTCGAAGGAAGCGCCGCAAGAGATGCCCCAGGAGGCGCCACAGGAGACGCCGCAGAAGGGGCCACAGGAGACGCCGCAGAAGGCGCCACAGGAGAAGCCACAGAAGGTGCCACAGGAGATGCCACAAAAGGCACCGCAGGAGATGCCACAGGAGGCGCTGTAAGAGACACAGAAGGCGCCACAGGAGACGCCACAGAAGGTGCCGCAGGAGACGCCACAGAAGCCGCCGCAGGAGACGCCATAGGAGGCGCCGCAGGAGATGCCACAGGAGGCGCCACAGGAGACGCCACAGGAGGCACCACAGGAGGGGCCGCACGAGACGCCGCAGGAGGCACCGCAGGATACATCGCAGGAGGCGCCGCAGGAGACGCTGCAGGAGGCACCGCAGGAGACGCCGCAGGAGGCACCGCAGGAGACGCCGCAGGAGGCGCCGCAGGAGGTGCCGCAGGAGACGCCACAGGAGGCGCCACAGGAGACGCCGCAGGAGGCGCCACAGGAGACGCCGCAGGAGGCACCACAGGAGACGCCACAGGAGGCGCCGCAGGAGACGCCGCAGGAGGCACCGCAGGAGACGCCACATGAGGCACCACAGGAGACACCACAAAAGGTGTTCTGGGTTTAGTTTTCCATTATTGTGGATCTGGTTATCTGGGTGACTTACTGGTACTTGATGATCATTTGATGTTTATGGATCCAGTTTGAAAATTTATGAAAAGTGGTCCTTGAAAGAAAAGAAGTAGGGGGTTGTAGCTCCCTTCCAGGAGAGACTGGAAAACGATAGAGAGTTGTAGCTCTCTGCAGGTTGCAGCCTGCGTACTGGTAAAGGACTGCACCAGTACAAGACCATTGTAAAAGGAGTTTCTAATTTGAAAGAAGATAGAGACATATTGCAGCAGGTGGTTTTCACCCACATTGGGTTTCCACCTTATATCTGGTGTTCTTTGATGTGACTGTCTGTTTTTCTTGTTCAAGCTCATTGTTTTATGGTACTAATATGCAAAAATAATTCAAAGTATAAATAAGGAAGAATTTTTAAAAGGACTAGATAATACTGATTCACCCCCCCCTCTCAGTATTATTTTCAACAATTGGTATCAGAGTAGGTCCTTCTAAAGAAGCTTGATCGCTTGAAGGAAGATCTTTTCATCATGAGCAACTACGAGAGGGAAGCATCTATCAGGCCACCGGTTTTTGATGGGACAAACTTCAATTATTGGAAGGTAATAGTTACTGCCTATCTTCAATCTCTTGGTACAGAAGTTTGGAACATCGTAGAGACAGGCTATGCTTTTCCTTCAACTACTCCTACAGATGCAGACGAGAAGAAGAAGTATGAAACAAATGCAAAAGCAGTCAGTGCCCTATTAGGATGTATATCCCAATCGGAATTCATGAAGGTAATGCACTATAAATCCGCAAAAGAGATATGGGACAAAATTGTCACGAGCTATGAAGGAGATGAACAGGTAAAGCGTGCCAAACTTCAAACTCTCAGGATTCAGTATGAGACTCTCAAGATGTATAATGATGAAAGTTTGGCTAACTATTTTCTTCGGGTAGATGAAGTTGTTAATTGTATGAAAAATTTGGGTGAAGAAATAAAAGAGGCTATTGTGGTTGAAAAGGTTCTAAGATCATTGTCCCCCAAGTTTGAATCTAAAGTATCTGCAATAGAAGAAAAAGAAAATCTACGAATTCTTACTATGTCTCAGCTACATGGAATTCTAACTGCTTATGAAATGAGAAAGGGAGGTTCATCAGATAGAAGAGAAGCTGCTTTCAAGGCGTCAGGCAAAGGAGATTATTATGAAGCAAGTCACGTACCAGAAGAAGAAGAAGAAGAATCAAATTTTGTCAGAAATCTTCAAAGGGGTTCTGGAAGGTTCAGAGGTAGGTTACCTTTTAAATGCTTTGCTTGTGGAAGAGTAGGTCATTATGCTGCAAAATGTCCTTATAAGGATAAAGGAAAGGAACCTGCTAGATGGAACAAGAAACAGGGTGCAAATAAGAAAAGCTACTACACTCATTAAGATAGTGATGGTCTGTCAAACAGTGATGAAGATGAACGAGGTAATGAATATAAACTATTAATGGCATTTGAAGATGATGATTATATGGATGCTATAGATGTGGATTACTTTCATGAAGAAATTACTAAAATTAAGAGATGTATAGAAGAGAAGAATATGATCATTGATACTCTACAATTTCAAATTGATGAAAAGGAAAGACATCTTGAAAAATTAGAAGGTGAAATTGTTGGTCTTAGAATAGAGATTGAGAAAACAAAAGCTATTAATCTCAAGTTTGTCAAAGGATCTGAAACTTTGGATGAGATTATCAATGTGCAGCGGTATCCTCTAAACAAGACAGGTCTGGGCTATAATGAAGAAACTTCTCAAGCATCCACCTCAAAAAGCTATCTTGATGCAGCAAGAAGAAGTGAGCAAAAGCACAAGGAAGACCATGAGGTAAAGCAGGGATGGATTGCTAACAGAAACTATCAAGGGCAATCCATCTTAATGGTGAACAAAAGCTACAAACAGCCACAGGTAAAATGTTCTCAATTTGATTCAAGAATGAATAACAATAGAGATTACAATCACATGGCCGGTAGATTTGATAACCGCAGAGGTTTCTTCAATGGACAATGCTTTTCTTGCCATAACTTTGGTCACAAAGCAGCTCAATGTGTTGCA
>APFE031659390.1:30087-87776 GCA_000404065.3 Pinus taeda
AACATAGAATGACTACACCATACCACCCCCAGGCCAATGGGCAGGTGGAAAGCACAAACAAAGTTTTAGAAGCCATTCTAACTAAGACAGTGAAGGATAACCGGAAGGATTGGTCCCAAAGGCTCCCTGAGGCATTATGGGCTTATAGAACTACTTGGAGAAATACTACAGGCTTTTCTCCCTATGAATTGGTATATGGTAAAAATGTTGTTTTTCCTGTGGAATTTGAGATTAAAACTCTAAGAACTGCTTTAGTTGTTAATCTTGATTTGACTGATGTGCAGACAGCTAGGTTGCAGCAGCTTTTGGAGTTGGATGAAAAAATATTAGATGCCATCCATCAAACAAACATGATACAGCAACAAAGGATGAAGTGGCATGACAAGATCATCAAACACAAGCAGTTTCAAAAAGGTAATTGGGCCTTACTGTATGACTCTCGGTTTGAAAACTTTCAGGGTAAGCTTCGTACACGCTGGCTTGGACCATATGAAGTAGATGTTGTTTTTCCAAATGGAACGGTAAGACTTTTAACAATTGATGATGCTAAAACACCTCTGCTAGTCAATGGCCATAGGCTCCGTTTATATCAACGCCCTGTTTCTAAAGAAGATTTCAAGACTGCTTGCATGACTGATATTCATTATCTTTTTCTAGGGGAATCTTCTGCCCCTCACAGCATTTAATTTTTTGCACTATATTTCTAATAATAGATTAGATTTAGTACTAATAATCCCTGTCAAGAATTGGTATATTACAATTGAATTTTGCAGATTCTGGAAAAAGGCTCATTAAGAAGGACAGATTCATCATAAGAAGATCTGAAGTTTCAAACACAGAAGCTGTTCCCATCAATATCCCTTTATTATTTCCATTATTCCATTATTCCCATTCTTACCATCCCTGAAATATTTTTCTTCAGTCAGTGTTTCGCACCCCCTACTGCTGAAATTATCCCCCATCAAACATTTCCCCCATTGGTTACGGACCTAAGTCATTTATACCACTTCTCTGATTTTTCCCGTTGCTGAAACACCTGTTTCAGCAACGTATCGTTCATTTTTCTCGTTGCTGAAACACCTGTTTCAACAACGTATCGTTCATTTTTTTTTGTTGCTCAAACACCCGTTTCAGCAACCGGTTATCATTAAAACATTATTTCTCTCCACTGTCATATAAGCTTTTTGGTTCTCCACAATTATACTTCAGATCCTTTCTGTGAAAAATTATTCAGCAATGACCAGATCCAATTACACTCCTGTTCTAAACCCCAGAGAAATTAACAAACTCTTCCATGCACATTAAAGCTATTTTGAAGCAATCGACACTTCAAATTATTAAAAGGTAAAAATGTAAGGTATGAGGTTTTAATGTAATTCAGTTAAAGTATATTAAAGAGAGGATTTCATTCATAATGACTAACAGATCTTCACACGCCCAATCATTATTACACCGTACGTAGGGGGGGGAATTCCAAAAAAAAGAACGATAACTCTGCATTAATCAATCCTCCGTCCCTTGTCATATCCATTCTCGTCATCCTTACCTTGCAGCCTCTGTTGCAGCAACTAGCGCGATTCGAGTCTGCGTTACTGTGTTCAGAGCCTCTGTGTATAACTCAAAGCAATAGCTATGGGAGGGTCGGCCGTCAGATATGAGCCCGGCTCTGTAAGCCTTCTTCAATTGTTCCCTGAAGTATATCAGATTTTCCAACAAGCAGGATGGACAGTATATTTTGAGAAATTGGGTGAATTTGACCAGGAACAAGTCTTAGAGTTTGCGCAAAACCTTCAAGATGATTTTTCAATCGTCCAAGGGGTGCGCATTTCAGTTACAGAGGAGGACATAGTTCAGGTATCAGGGTTGCAAGCTACTGGGATTCGCTGGTTCAGCAGAAAAAAGGTTATCCTCAATGCGAAGCAAGAATTTCTTCGTCCAGATGAGCAAGTGGAACCCAGAGGCCGCGGGGTTAGTCTGCACTCACTTCCCCAACCATGGCCATCGGTGGCAGAGTTCATCAAACACTACTTAACATGTGAAGGGCGCTACCAGGTAGTGTACAACCATGATTTTGTTTTGATGAATCATTTGAGAAATGCACAACTGATAAATATCCCCTATTATCTGCTTGGGTGTATTAAAAACATGTCCTATTATTGTAGACGCTCTAAATTCCCATTATTATCCCTCACCCACCACCGTTTATGTCAATTGTTAATACAGAGGGGTCTTGCTCACCAAAACCCCCCTCTGCCTACCCCACTTCTTGATCCTCAGCCGTCCGAAATTCCCCAGCTGTCCGAAATTCCCCAGCAAGTTCAAACGTCCCTACAACCCGAGAGTTCTCACCACACTCCGGAAACTCCCCAGGAAGGACATCAGGACGATACCCCACATTCCCCAGTTGACCCAACGGCGAAATCTCCCCACTTAGCAGAGTCAACTGGCCCCACTATTTCTGTTCCTAGTGATGACTCTTTAACACCTCCGTCCCCACCCATTCAAAAAAGGAAGAAAACCCCAAATGTTTCAGTTTCCAGATGACGGACAAGGGCTAGATTTCAAGTCCTTGCTTCTTCTGAAAGCCCTTCCCCCCGAAAAGAACCCTCCCCTTCAAAGAAAAGGAAAGGCCGCGATTTTACCGCCTTCCTACCAAAGAGGAAAAAGAAAACAATTACCGAGACAAAACCCACCCTCATGTCCCCTGACCCCGCCACTATTCTGTTAAAACCTTTATCCCCATTTCAAATCCCCCAACCTGTCTCATTCGGAGGTACTACCACACAAGAACTAGTGCCCCGGGATAATATGACATCGTTTATGGCTCAAAAAGTGACTGTTCCACAAGAACCAGCCACTTACCCAGTGGCTGAAACACAAGAACCAGCCACTGAGGTACAAAACTACACCAAGCATGACGATAGTGGGAAATCAGCAGTAGCTGAAACACAAGAACCAGCTACGACTGTGCATCGACAGACTACCCCAACAGAATCAACCAGCGCACAGGGTTTACATACTATGACATCTCTATTGGAGGAGAATGAATTCCTGAAGTCTGAATTGGAGGCATACAAGAAGGAACTAACCATGGCTCGAGAGGCTTTTGAGAA
Source organism: Pinus taeda (assembly GCA_000404065.3). NCBI lineage: Eukaryota > Viridiplantae > Streptophyta > Pinopsida > Pinales > Pinaceae > Pinus > Pinus taeda. The sequence continues at coordinate 33,201 of APFE031659390.1, forward strand.
AGAACTGAATCTCTATACCTTAGCATACGCAGCCTCAATGCAAAATAAGGAGCCATGCAAGGAATACATGTGCCAGGAGTGTGGCAACATTTACCAGGGTGCAGGCTATAAATTAATCGAAGTTCAATTATCCGAGGCATCCACATCAGCTGGAATAAAAGAGGAATGCCCCACTGCTCCACAAGAACCAGTAGGGCCCCCTATAAAGCAAGAAAAAGAGACCGAACCGCTGATATCTCGTCCTTTGCAGATTGATGCAGCCATTCAGACAGAAGCACCACCACAGTTAGTCAGTACAGCCATTCAAACAATGCCCCGACCCACTATTGTTGATGCCAAGATACAGACCGTGCCATGGAATCAGTTGGAACAGATGAACAAATGGAAGAAGCAATATGCTGAAGAACAAGATATAATATTACGCCAACATAAGTTACAATGGCAGAATCATATATACACCAATTGGGATAGGTGGGATCAAATGCTGCAACAGCTTAAGGACTATAAAAAGCAAGCCAAAGAATCTAAGGAAAAGATAACCCTGATGTTTTCATTAGTCCAAAAGTTGATGGCTACACGCAAACCCTCTGTAAATTACTCTCTCTTTCTTGCTGAACGATTAGTTTATTTTCAATTAAAATCAGTAAAAAATGGTAGACCATATGAGTTAATGACTTCAGAAAAATTTGTTGAGACCTTTAATGAAGCTCCCGAGAGTGACCAGCATTTGCTGTGCGAACTCTACCTTCATAACGAGGCTATTCCCGAGAATAGAGAAGTCAATCTTATTCCAATTGCAGGAGATATACAAATAAGGGCATTTGTCTCATTTCTGTCTAACCAGCTCACTTGGCAATCTGCGTTCACCGCAAGCAGTCATAATGAGGACAATAAACTCCTGTGGATCAGACCAGAACCTTTAAGGCCAGCCCTGTTCATAGCACAATATCATGAATTCTTACAGAAGCCAGGAATGCAGAGGTACATACAACAACTACAGGCTTCAACACTTTCTAAGTGTCAACAGCACATCAGAACAAAGGGTAATGCTGCAATGCAGGCCAATGTTATGTTTTGGCAACAGTCATGTAAAGAAAGATAGGACTATCACCCTTTTAATCCTCACAATCTTCAAGCTGCATTATCCAGGGTTTCCAATTACATTCGTTGTATTCAACATTGTGGAGTAAACTGGATTGGATATCATTTCCACTTTCCGAGTCTATGGCTGCCTTCAGAACAATATTAGTGTAATTTCCAGTTGACCAACAGAGATGAGGCCTTGGCATGGCAACACTTGCAGAACAACAGAGGATTCAGAGCTCCTACAGATGCCACCTTCTCCAGCTATTGCTTGAGTAATTTGCATGCTCAGTTCCAGTACTCAGACTCTGATTCAGACTAGGAGTTGCCTGAGGACATGCAACATCTTTAGCTGGGGGGGATGTTAGGACCCCACTATGTATCATTTTTGCTATATATTTTGATACCACTTTACCCTTATAACCATGAATCCCATTATCATTTTCATCCACTTTTCCCAAGGTATAAAAAAACCTCTTCTTTATTATATGTTTAATCTGTTTACATTTAATTCCACAATACTCTTATATTTTATCATTAATTGAAGTGTATCGTGCTAACACAAGTCCAAAGATTGCAGATAAGTATATGCGGCCGTTGCTGAAACAGCGGACTCAGTTGCTAAAACAGCTGACTCAGTTGCTGAAACAGCTGTCAAGCATGCAAATTCCGCTGGCCGTAATTTGCGATTCTGGAAGAGCTTTTTGGAGGAATAGTAGCAGCAGTACGAAGACATGATTACCTGGATCATCCTGAAGATAGCATTCTTGTTGTCTCTGTTGTAACAGTATCTTTTTATGAAGAACCGAATAGTCCTGTTTTGGGAAAAAGAACAGATTTGAGATAATATGGATTCGCTCTCATGTAAATTGTAAATGATGTCTCCTCTTTAAAAAGAGGAGACATCATCATTAGAAGGGGTTGGTCATTGTAAAAGCCACAGGAGAATACTGTGTGAGAACTGGAGCTAGTCTCCATTTGTAATGTATCAGTGACTTTGACAGATGAATAAATTTCTCTTTTGATCGTTCCAATTTAATTCTTTCCCCCGGGGAATCTTGTGAGAGGGAAAGGGCCCGCCTTCCTCACAAGATTCGCCCATTGGTTCTTGTAGATTGTTTAATTCTTTATATGTTTGCACTTCACTTTAATTCTGTTGTTAGACACTGGTTACACAGCTTAAGTAATACTCTGTTTCCTTAGCACTGCATGTATTGAATACTTTCACTCTTAGAAGTTGAGAAATCCGTTTCTGTTTGATTGCATGAATGAATGATGTTGGGAGACAGGTGCTGAAGATTCCTGCATACAGGAATAGGGTTCTTCTCCCATTAATTACTTTCCTTTGCCTGCAGTGTGATTAGAAACAAGAGAACAAGTGCTGAAGGTTCCTGTTCATAGGAATAGGGTCTTGATCTCTTGAGTTTACAGTGTGATTAAGTGTCAGGCATCAGGTGCTGAAGTTCCTCACTAAGGAATAGGGTCCTGTTCCTGCTGTGGTTGATTGATTTCTTTCCTTGCAGATTGATCTTCCTTTGTTTGAATTGTAACTGCAATAGAGGGACTATCTCCGTTATAACTTAATTGACTTCATCTTTGATTAAATAGAGTGTGAATCAGTAGATTGGTGAGATTAATAACTGTGTGTTCTTTCTTTTACTACAACATTGTTTCTGCTTTTGAAATTGAGCATATCCAGTGCGTGACTACCTTTGAAATAAAAAGACTTCCTCGGGTTGACAATTTATGTGGAGCTTGAATTGTGAAAACAATTAAAGCGACCAATACAAAAGTGGATCCAAACAGGGGCTACACATAGAGAATCAGGCACAGCGCATAGAGGAAAAATTGCCAGTTTGACCAAGTATTGCTCTGTTTTTCACCCAGCTTTGGCTAGTTTGACTTTTTCACTTTATTAATGGAAAATTTGTGATGTAATTTAATGTACATTAATGTATCATGATGTAAATATGTCGAATTTGCACTTATGGAGGTAGATTCATTAGTTAAAAAGTTGTTTGAAACTGAATGAATCAGTTCCCTTGTTTCTAGAGGCATGTTGTTCCACTGCCTAATTTCTAGTTCTCAATTTAGAATTAGTTGGAACAGCTCCTAAACACGTGAGCTCGACCCCTACAGGCTAGGATGAGCTATGGTTTGTCTATATTATGTGGTTTTTCAGTCATTAGCATTGTTGGACTCTTGAGAAAGCCTAGAGCTTCATTGTACCCTCATATCAGCATTTTGGCTAAGGAATTGAGACCAAGGTTTGCAATACTCTTTGGGATTCCTGTGGAAATTGTTTTGGTACAGTGCTTCTTATGTCTTTGTGAATTTATTCATGTGTTATATGTATCATTTCTCCTTATTTATTCTCAGCTAAACAAACAAGAGTGTAAGTAGAATACATTGAAATTGCAGTGCTCTACTTGAAGTTTGCTTTAGTTTCTTGATGTTTTCAACTGTTTGGAGAGGATCCATGGCTTCCCTTGCCCTCTTCAACTCCTCCTCTGTCTGATCCATCCATCTCACTTGATTTAGAGTGCCAAATACAATTTCCTACCTTGCCCCATTGAGACCCCTACAAGAGTAAACCTCATTCCCTCCACCCAAGATCTGCCTTCCCTTAGAGCCCACAAAATCATCAATTTATCCAATAAAACTCCTTTGCACCTATACCTAGCCTAAGATCAATAGTTATATCAGTCAATCTCAAGCCCTTAGCGATCATAATTTGCTGAGATTGACACAGAGAGAGCCCTCTCTTGACCTGGTAGGGCTAGCTACCAGGCTGAGCATGGTTTGATGTTGGCCCTAGATCCTACCTTTTCAGCCTGAGGCAAATCTAGGCACTAACATGCTCAAGGATGCTAAGGAAACTATTTTGTGTCCTTTTCCTATTTCTTGTGGTACCTATACATTGGAAAATTTCAAGGATGCTCAGCTTGAAATTGACCAAATCAAATACTTTAGTTTTTCAACCATCCCAAATGAGAAATACGATCCTAATGGTGTCGTAAAAGAGGTCACGGAACAAGCAAGAATCAAGAAGTTTTCAAGCAAGCCTAATAAATTCAATGATCTATTTGATATGGTTCCAAAGTATTTTATGGTTGAAAATTTTGTGGTAGAACATCTAACTCCTAAAGAATTGATTAGGTTCAATCAATATTGTAATCGGAGAATAGCCCATTTGCCAGAAATTTTGTTAAGACAGTCTCGATAGAACCCTAAAGTTTCAAATACATCAACCTCCTCTTCGAATAATCCAATTATTTCCCAATTCTCAAAGATAGCTAATGCAATTTTTGAACAAATGATAAAAGTCAAAGAATAAAATAAGTTGGATGAAGGGGGGAGGAGTTTAATCATGTCTTATCAACTGAAGAAACTTATGATGTGAATACTACAGTCAACAAAGAAATAGAACAGGCTCTAGAAACCGAAGGGACAACTTCGTTCACTATTGAGGCTCCCGAAAATATTATTGTTCCTGTGACTCCCAAAAATACTATTGTTTCTGAGGTTTATGATAAAAATATTGTTGCTAAGGATATGGAAATTATCCCAGCATTTGATACTTCGAAGATAGTCCTAAAAATTGAAGAAATCCGTCCTTTGGATGTATTTTATAGTCCAAAACATAAAGAAGTCATGAGCAAGGCAAGAATAATAGAAAGATGGAACAAGCACATGGATTAGTTTAAAATGATACTCCTTTTCAAGTTCTCTGGAAAGGATCCAAAATATCCCCTAATGAAGAGTTAAAAATAATTTCATAGTTTGCAGGAGATTATGCTAGTGCTACTATTGATAAAGCAGCAGAAATTCAACTGCTTCTGAAGGAAAAACAATCCAGAGGATTATTCATTTAGAACAAGATCTCTACAATGAAAGGCAAGTGATTGATAAAAAATGGCAAGAGAACCTTGCCGAATTACAGAAAATTTTTAATAGATTAAAACTACAAATTGAATTTGAAATCAAAGACAAAGATGCACAGGTACAATAACTGCAACAAAATATTAACCATTTGAAGGAAAATCTAGAAATAAATGAAGTCTGAAAGGAAGCAAGAGAACTGGATACACTCCTTACAAAGAAATAGGTTGTCTTTTGTCACAAATTAACTTTAATTCATGATTTGTGTAAGACTAGTGATTCTTTAGTAAACAGGTTGTCTGATCTAAGGACATTTTATGAGAAAATCTCTGACCATATAGATTGGCAAGATAGTGTTGAAGGAATATCAGTTGATCTTCCATGAATTGAAGAATCTCAAAAGGATATCATTTTCAGTGATTGGGATATCAAAATGAAACAAGCACAAACGGTTATTATCAGATCGAAAAATCTTGCTTCAAATTTCACTGAATATATCAGCGATGCCATATTGCAAGCCAATCTAATACAGGAATGCCTGAAGGAAACCTTGCTAGATGTCAAAACTCTAAAGCAGTCATGGCAGGAAACGTCCAAGGAAAAGGTCAAAGGCATCCAAAGTTTATCAAAAGTAAGCCTTGAATGTTATTAGCATTTCTTGGTGAAGCCACATAGTCTATGGCTAGTGCTAAGGTGTCTCACTAATGCAATGTATCAACTTCTTCCAGCACTCAGTGATGTAGTATTTACAGGGCATATGCGCATCCAGCTGATTCATCCCCCCCACAACTAAATCCAATGACGGACATATGTGGACTCAGAGAATGAATGAACAATCAACCAGAAGCATAGTCATGAATTTCTTGTTGCAACAGATTGCTATCTTTATCTTTTCTTTATTTTAGCTTAGTTTTTTGAAGCTTTTTCTGAAGAATTTTATTTAGTTTACTATTTTTGTAATATTAGTAGACTATTTAAACCCCTGTCATGCATTTAGAAAGGGGTCTTGAATTTTTGATAGAGAACTTTGAACTTGCACTATTGTTTGAATCCAAAGTTATCTAATTGATAAGATGAACCAAAAGCTATCTTTTTAGGAGCAAAGTACTGATGTATTGGGTACTATTATCTTTATATTACTGCTACGTTTCATTAAGATAGATAGTGAATTTCTTATAATTTATTTCATTATAAGAATGTTTTGAAAATAGTCAGACATTCTCACTATTGATGTGTAGGATTGTATCATTTGTGATTGTATATGAGATAATGAGATCTTACATGTGATTAATTTTTAATCAACTAAATTAATTAACTATTTAACTAATTTAGTTTATCTAATTTGTTTTCCTTTCATAAAGTGTTTAATGATCTATATTGTTTCATGCTTTGTGAAAGAGATATTATTCCCAGGAAGTAAGTAGAATAAGTTTATTTAGTAATACCATCTTTAGCTTTTAAATCATTCCATTAGTCTCATTTTGTTTCTATTATTTTATTATATCTCTTTAAATTGGAAACTGGTCCCTTTATCCCCAGTCGAACCCACCAATTCCAATGGAAAAGGATCTCCTTTAACTTCCTGATCTAGTGGTATTCCTTGATGTTGAGTAAAATACTTTTCAGCCTTAAATATTTTTGGTGCTAGAAGGAGGGCCCCAACTATGAATGGCAACAAGGTTTAGTCCTAAATAAAAATTTCATCTAAAGAGTCATTCTCCCTATTGACACCTAATCATCAGGATTGGGTGAATAACTGAAATTGATGTAAATAAATAATAGAAAATATGAAGAGTCACTGGGAGATGAAATGAACAGTCTCTCCCTCATGTATATAATAAAGACCAACCTAAATGCATATTATGAATTGTTTTGAGGAGTTACCTCCTGGTCTGACATGGTATCAGAGTTAGCACCATTTTTGGCTTCCCTCTACTTCGTAACTCCCTATTCTGCCTATGTTCTACCTATTTTCCAAAACTCACACCATTTTCTTTGTTAGTACACTATCATATGTGTTTTCATAAAAGTGTTGCTCGTCCTAGTCTGTCATAAACATTTTCTAGGTCTAACAGTCTAATAGCGTTACTCTCTGGCATTCCCAGTGAGAATATTGCATTGGTCTCAGCACTCGACAGTGGAGTGGAAACCAAGACCTCGTTCTAGTGATGGTACCACTTGGACATGGTGGATAATATATCTCCCACAACTGAAGAGAAACTTGTTGTCCCTGGTCCACATCTGCTAGCAAGGTTACTCCATTCATATGTTTGATGGCAAGCTTGAGGTGAGAAAAGCATCTAACCACTCACTTTTCATGAGGGGAATAGAAGAAGTAAGTCTTCTCAAGTTGCAGGATACCTCTTCTCATGCACAAGATTTCTCGTACAAGTCTCATTATGAAGAAGGTACACTTCCATCAAGTTTATTATGGCATGCTAGATTTGGGCATTTGAACTATGAAAACCTCCACTTGTTGAAGAAAAATGGTGTTACTAGTTTTCCTACAATTCCTAGGAAACTTAAGCAATGTGATGCTTGCATTCTAGGAAAGCATAGCAAACAGTTTTTTCATGACTCACATTCAAGAGCACATAGAAAAATTGAACTCATTCATTCAGATTTATGTGGTCCAATGCATGTTCCTTCTGCAAATAGAAATAAATATATGATGACATTTATTGATGACTACACCAGAATGTGTTTGGTATATTTATTGAAGAACAAATATGATGCTTTTCAAACATTCAAGAACTTTCATACATGGATTGAAAATGATGCACAATCTCATATTGGCTCTATTCGCACTAATAATGGAAAATAATACACTCCAAATGAATTTGAAAATTATCTTTACTAACTGTTACCGGGAATAGTGTACAGTTGGATGTTGCTATTCCCACTAACATTGGTAGCTATCTTAGAAACAAACAAGTAAAGTCTACTTTCATTTTCCTTTATGAAAATAGACAAGAGGGGAACCAAGGAGACCAACCTTAGTCTTGCACCTAATTTCCTCTCCTTCCTGATAGAGCTTCGCTGCTTCTTCTTCGTCTACCCAGCTTCAAAGAGCACATGTGGAATCACAACAACATACTACTATCGAAGAACAAAGATCTATATTCATAAATAACACAGGACCAGATGTGTGTTAACCATACAAATGCATATGAAACATACAAGAATATGGAGGAAAACTTGAATAGCTTTATTAAGATCAAAAGTAGCAAGAGGATTACAACCATATGTTCTAACCCAGCATCATCCTCTAGCAAGAAAGACCTTCTTCACCTCAAGTAAAGCTTAGATCACCCAACACTATGAATATAAACCAGAAAACCAACAACACTTCCCTACAAGATACAAGATTCCAGCCTCTGGATCTCTGTGATGAGGGATCCATATATAGATGATTGTAGGGAGGTGAGTCATCTTTTGGGGTCTTTATTAGTGTCTTCTCTCTAATAGTTCCTGATTCCACTTGGAGAATGATGATCTCTTACTCATACCTGGTCGAAAACAGAGATGCAAGTGTCAGAGGGGAAGCTTCTGGAAGATTCCATGATCTTCCACCTCGCAATATGTCCCTGCCATTTGTCCATTCCCGACCATCACACCCTATAGAGGGGACATTCAGTATGCATCACACATTGTACACTGGGAAGGTGATATGCATCGTACCCTCTGCACAAGGTTTTTAGTATGGTCCAGTTTTGACCATTTATGAGCAGTTTTTAGTGGAGAAATTCTGGGAGATTATGTAATCAGTTGACCTTGTTCTTTTAGGAAGTGAAGCAACACTTTTAGGGACTTAGGAGCCCTTAGTTTATGGACATTTATGATTGGGTTTGAAGTTCCCAAAAATGTCTATAACACCCACTCCCATATTATTATAAATATGAAAAAAACCCAAATTCCTATATATCCCGCCCCTCGGTTAAAATATAACCATAATACATTCCTAATTTGGATTAATTGGTTAATCTATAACTAATTAATAACCCTAACCCCTGCCACATTAAGAAGGTATTAATTAACCCTCACAGTTAATTAACAGCCTCACCAGCCAATCTCACCGCCCCCGATATGATTAACTAATCCTTAATTATATCGGGCCCACCTTTGTAAACCCCGTCACCTTGTATCTCCTGTTAGTCATCCGATCAAGCCCTTGACATCTGATGGCTATAATACATATCGCACAGCCCTTTATTACCACACGTTAGCATGCGATCACAAATTGGTTTCATGTAGAGTGCCTCTGCCACATGTCTGCCGCTCTATGGAATCGCTAGCCCTAGGCAAAATACTGCCCTCTTCTCATGAGCGGTGCAATAAAAACCACTTACCACCTCCCACTAATGACAAAATGTCACATCATCAAGTTGACTCCATCTGTCCACTGTTCATTCAAATCTTACCCATCAATATCAAACGTTTACCCGTTTAAACACAAAAACCCCAGTTTTCCTCATTTTCACCTGATTATGCAGTAAAACACTATGAAACCCATCTTCATCACCTGAAGCCTTTGTTAAACGATTCGAGCATGGTTTACATCCTGAAAAGAATTCTGGACTCAGTCCATAGACCTTTCAAGCTCAAAGGAAACCTTTTCAACCTCTCCTACAAGCCAATGCTTTCTTAACAGTTTCTTTTGTTTTATAGATGATCAAAATACCATAGCCTTGGATAAATAGTCTTAATACTAGTCATAAGAGCTATTTACTCCAAGATTGTTATCAGGTCTATTCAAATAAACATGGAAGGTAAAAGGACATAGTAAAGAACTGTGAAAGTGTATTAGGGTTAAAGAGTATCATATTGAAGAGAAAGTCAAGTAAATCAACTAGCATGAAGATAAATATTAGGGAAGACAATTACAAAACAAAACATATAAATTCATGTCAAAGTGAAGACAGATGAAAAACAAAGCGTAAAAGTAAAAAGTAATCAGTAAAAAGTAAAAGTAAACATGAAGAAATTGAGGGTTAAACAAGGATAAAAACACTTTCACCAGTTACAATGAAGTTTATCCAAAGTAAAAGTGAAAAGTAGTCAAAATAAGTTTAAGGTTAAAAGATGAAGTTAGAGCAAAAATGGTACATTCTTTAGAAATTTCCTGTTTAAGTCATAGTTTTGCAGAAACTATTGTGGCTAATCCAAGAATTATTTCGAGAAATTGGAAGCAGTTTTTGTTCCTAATAGGCCAAGCTACAAAAACCTATCTCACATTTTACACAGGTTTTACCAAGTGGGAGATAAGTGCATGTCTTCATAGCCTATTTTTCTGTGTGTGCAAGGTCCTGTTTTTTACATCTTTTTGCAGAGAATATTGTGAACAGCTAGAGATGAATTCTGGGAAACTGACATATTTTTATTGCAAAAACATTCTTATCTACAAAAACTCTTTCACTTTTGACATAGCTATCATGGATTGAGATATATAAGCGTATCATTGTTCCCTAAGTTTGCAGGATTTCTGTGGCAGAATGCACAAAGAAAGGATGCGGTTAGTGACTGGGATGCCTTATCGTCAAATAAGAGTTGCTATCAAATTCGAATTTCTCTTGTTTGTCACCATAAATCCATAGAAATAGTGCCAAATAGATTCATTAGTTTTGAATGTCCTTTATTTAAGTTCTATTAATATAAACAGTTTAAGATATTTGTGAAACTAATCTTGATATTTTTTCAAGATATTTCAGTTTACAATTAGTATAAATACTTCTTCATTTGAAGTATTTTGGGTGGATTCTTTGACATTGCTATTAAACTGATATTTTGGAATAAAAAGTCTTTTTGGACAAATTTTCAAGGCTGGCTAGATGAAGGATTGATGTAAAGGACTTTTCTCAGGATTCATGTGTTAGACGTCAAGCAAATAATTATATTATATCTCATGTGTTAATGTTTTTTGGTTTATAATATTCATTATGTTCCATATCTTAACATTAAATGAAAAAGAATAATTCAGAAAGTGCTTAACTTTAATCTGTCTTCAATCATTTCTGTTCTCAATGTTTTCTTCTGAACTAGTATAAACAGTGAATTCTTAATTGCTCTTGTTTCCTAGTTTATCCATCTTAATCATTTAGTAAAGAATTATTAATTGCTCTTTATTGATGGCTAGTCATGTTCTACTCTCTTAAAGTATGTTGAAGGATTCTTAGTTTCACTTTAACCCTTTAAGCCCATCCCATCTTTTTAAGTCTCTACTTGCTTCCTGTTTAGCTATCTTGCCCTGAGAAGCCATCCTTTATTGAGAAACCAAATCTAGTTGAGCCATTTCTCTTGACTCCATTAGCCCAATGGACTAAACTATTCCGTTCTACCCCTATGTAATTGAACTTCACCAACAAATGAAAACAAAACCCCAAACTCTAATAACTAGCCTAAAACCTTATAAAACAAAGCTAAAACTTAAAGAGAGAGCCCTCTCTAGACACAGATTGGCTAGATTATGTGTCTAAAATATTGGTTTGTGGTTACCTCAGACCCCTTTCCCCTTCTTACAACTTTTGGGAAATTTTGAGTGATAACATAGTGGTGACCATACTAGGGAGCAGAAATATGTTATCATTATTGTTTACTTTCTAAACTACAGACGGAGCCTAAAGTTAGCCAGGTAGCCTTCGAACTACTTGTGCTTTGCAAGACCATAAGTAGATGAATTCTACTTCAGTCTATCTACAGTCTAGTTTATGAATTGAAGATAAACTAGTTCCTCAGTCCAACAAATCTTTAGGACTATTTTAAATTAAATCCCAAAAATCCTAAAGAAACATAGAAGTTGTTGATATTAATTCACATAATCATAACCAAGAAATCTAGCTTCAGAAAGGACTCGTTATACTAGGTCAAACCCTGACCCAAATCCACCACCTATGTTTTAGAACCCTAATTTGATTCCCAGAATTCTCAGGAGACAGAAAAGTCGAGAAAGTACTTCTAGTTTTCAGCCTATTTACAAATCAACATCTTTCCCTGTAAAGTGGGTTTATCTTGAGGAGGAGCCCTTTGATGAGTAGTTTGAAACCTCTTTTTTGTAACATTTTCTGCGTCTAAATTGGATAACTTGGTTCACGACCTTTTTTTTATTGAAGACTTAAAATTTAAAGTTGTTAGTGTTGTAATTGGCAGACATTTACAAAATTCAATACAATCTGAACTCACTTCTAAACAAACACCTGATCCCTCTACAATCACTGCTGCTTCCACAAGTTCCTCATCCTTCCCTCATACATCTCAACCCCAAACTACTCCACTACAAACCCATCCTTCTACCCCTCCATCCACAACTCACATTATTATTATTACCCCTACCCCATCTGCTGCTTCATCACTACCTCCAGCTATGGCAAACAGGTATACCCCCCTGAACTTACCTACCAACTTGGGTGCTATGCCCCAAGACCATCAAAGTAAAATCACCCAATTTGATGGCACTGGCATCTACACAGCTCAACAACATACCAAAAAAATGACTCACTATTTTGAAATATATGAGATTGATGCTGATAATATTAAAATGAGGATATTTCTCCAAAGTTTAACAGGAGAAGTCAGAACTTAGTTTAGGGCTCTAAGAGAAAACTTCATAAATGACCTAGAAGCCCTTTATACACAATTCTTAGATCATTGGGAGAAGAAGAAAGATCCTCTGTAGATCTTATCTGAATACAAAAATCTTAAGAGAGGAACTCAGGAAACTATACAAGATTACTGCACTAGGTTTAATGCTGTTTACAATGCAATTCCTCAAAACCTCAGACCCCCACCTGATTTAGCCCTGATCAAGTTCTCAGATGGATTTGATTCGGATATGGCTTTTCAGCTAAGGGAAAGAGCCCCCAGAACTTTAGAAGAAATGAAAAGTATAGTTGTCAGTGTTGAGGCTAATTTGATATCAAAACGTGTCAAGGCTAGAAGTGAAAGAAGGATACCACTCAAAGAAGAATCTTCACCTGTAGAACAAAAACTGGATGTTATAATCAAAGGAATGGAAATCTTAGGGGAAAGAGTAGAAACAATAGAAATAAAATCACCTTGGGAAGGTCAGCAAGCCAATACAGGGAGGAATCCCAATTTCCCAAAGAACCAAAATCCAAACACTAGGAAAACTGGCCCTGATCAGAATATTAGACCCCCTTTCCAAGAGAATTACATAGAAGCTTCCAGCTCCCAACATCCCCCTAAGGATACTCAGATAAATCTAATGGGACTTAACAATGAAGGAGAAGTGTTTTTAACTCAAGAGGATCAAGAGGCTCATGTTCTTAAACAATTTCAAACCCAGTCAGTAGAATCATTTGATTTCGGGGAGGGATATGACACAACTATTTACGAAGTGCACAAACAATATAATTTGAGAAGTAGAAGAATTTATGTCCCTAATAAAAACAAATAGAAAGGTCCAAAACAACCAGACAAAGGAAAAGCAGTACCTCCACATGTACAAATTTTGTCTAGACCTAAAAATAACCCCTCTAATCCAATAACAGAAGATATATCTGACAATCAATAGAATAACAAAGAATTTTCCATTCCCCTTACCTCTAAGGAAACTATTGAAGAACCTCTAGAAGTTAATCTAGGAGAAAATGTAAATACTAACCCTACTCATGAAAAAGACAAAAACACTGAAAATCCCGAAAATAGAGAGAATCCAACTATTCAAAACATTAAAGCTCAAACTGAAAAACCTTTCAATCTGGAAGTCGAAGTAGGAAAATTAAAGGTAGCTATTCCACTATCCGAATTAGATAAACATGATGCCTACCGAGAACAAATCAACAGTTCACTTAAAATCACTGGAACTGAAGATTCTGTAAATGTTTTTGATGACCAACCAGAACTAATATTCGGCCCTGAAGTGAATGGGAAACACCTAGAAGGAAGTGTGCCTCCCTTCTATGAGAGTCTAAATATTCATGACAAAACCCTCCACAATACTATGTTTGATTCTGGGGCATCTCACAACTTAATACCCAAATTTGTAATGAAGAAATTAGATCTTGACATCAGTAGACCTTATAAAGATCTCTTTTCTTTTAATTCAAGCCAAGTGAGATGTTTAGGGCTAATAAAAGACTTGTGTGTTTCTTTACTTTAGTACCCTGCTAAAACAATCTTGATGGATATAGTAGTAGTAGATATTCCTCCAAAATATGGGATGTTGTTATCCAGATCCTCAGTGCTAAACTCAAAGGATCACTACAGTTGGACATGTCTTATGGTACTATCTCTATTTTCAGCCAACCTAAGAAGCTATATCGAGACACATTAATGAAATATGTAGTAAGTAGCTAGGAGAAACCACAAAATTTCCTTATCTACTCTGTACACTTAGATATGGATTCATTTATTCTATATAATGCTGAAATCAATCTTGCCAACAGTGAACAAGTGTTAACAGCAGAACCAAAAGAAATTGAAATAGGAGAAACAAGTGTTCTGATTCAGGAAATCTCAGATACAAATGACCAATTAGATGACATGGATAAACTTGATGAGAATAAAAAACTGAAACCCCAAGCTAAACAAATTCCTATTACCCCTGACACTAATTATGTCCATGAAATTCTATGGCACTTAGAGTTTGATGGTTCAGTAAATAAATTAGCGGCAGGGGCAGGAATTTGGGTGCATAACGAAAGTGACCATGCTGAACGCCATGCCTACAGACTGAATTGTAAATTCACCAACAATATGGCAGAGTATGAAGCTCTTTTGCTAGGACTTAAAATTGTGAAAAGGTTAGGAGCAATTAGAGTTTCTGTTATAGGTGATTCAGAATTAATTATAAATTAGATTAAAGGAAAGTACCTTACTAGAGATACTAGATTAGGATACTATAGGGGAACAATGATAGAGATTCTTAATACTTTTATGGAAACTCAGCTAGTTGTAGTATCTAGGAAGCACAAATTACATGCTCATAGTCTGGCCATGTTTGCTAGTACTTGTAAATTACCATTTGAGCCCAACCACCAGTTCACTACTGAAATTAGGTATAGGCTTGCCATCCTTGACAATGTAAAGAACTGGAAAGTTTTTGAAAATGATGAGCAAATAAATAATTTTCTGAATTTGGGTAGTGAATTTTCTCATAGTCACATAGATATTGATGCTACTAAACATATAGATGAGGTAGATGCCAGTATTATAGAAGACAGTTCAATTGAAATGCTTCATCCCACAACTTTCACCAAACAGGAAGTTGAAGACTTAAAACAGATGGACCTTGATTAGATAAATGAAGAAGAAACAGAGATTATAGATCTAAAAGACAATCACCTGCCTAAAGGATTAACTCCTCTAGAGGACCTCTTCGACTCTAATGACATTCCTAAGAAACCAATGATGGAACCATTAAAAGTAGACATTGAAGAGTATAACTTAGGAACAGAAGAAAACCCAAAAATTGTAAAACTATTAAAGTCCTTAACTCCTGACCAAAAGTTAAAATATGTTAAACTCATGAGAGAATTCTAGGATGTCTTCGCCTAGAGTTATGAGGATTTGAAATCATATGATACCTCAATAATTAAGCATAACATACCTTTGAAAGAAGACTAGAAACCATTCAAACAGAAACGCAGAAGAATCAACCTTGTCTTACTACCACTAATTGAGAAAGAAATTAAATGTATGTATGAGGTAGGGATAATTGCACCTATAAGATTTTCAGAGTGGGTATATAATTTAGTACCTACTAGGAAGGAAACTGGTGAAATTAGATTATGTGTAGACCTGAGAAATGTAAACAAAGTTTCTTTAAAGGATAGTTACCCTTTACCTAAGATGGATCACATTTTTCCAAGGGTAGTGGGAGCCTCTAGGATTTCACTTTTGGATGGATTTCCAAGGTATAACCAGATTCTAGTTCACCCTTATGATAAAGAGAAAACTTCCTTTACCGCACCATGGGGTACATTTATGTATATTAAAGTCCCTTTTGGACTAAAAAACATAGGAGCTACTTTTCAAATAGAAATGGACATTGCATTTGCTAAAGAGATTCATGATTTTCTTGTCATATATCTGGATGACTTAACTGTTCTTTCTAAGTCAAATAAACAACACCTAGATCATCTCAGACAAGTGTTTCTCAAATGCAGAAAGTACGATATCTCTTTAAATCCTAAAAAGTCTTTGTTTGGTCTTGAATAAGGTAAGCTCTCAGGGCGCATTATCTTAAAGGATGGCATTCAGATTGATCCTGCCAGAATAGAAGCAATTTTGTAGATACCTCATCTTAGAAGTATCAAAGACTTCAAGCTTTCTTAGGAAAGATAAACTTTTTGAGAATATTTATATCTAATTTACCATAATTAATTAGGTTACTCAATAACATGTTAAGAAAAGATTCAAGTATAAATGGACAGTAGAGGCCAAACAAGCATTTGAAGAAATTAAAATGGCTTTGACTAGAACCCCGGTCCTTACAAGTCCCCAATTTGATAGAGATTTCATAATTTTTTCTTTTGCCTCAAAGCACACTATAGCAACTGTTTTACCACAAAAGGATGACCAAGGATGTGAGAAACCCATAGCCTTTTTTAGTAAAGCACTTAGAGATGCATCACTAAAGTATAAAATCATGGAAAAATAGGCATTTTCACTTGAAGCAATTAAGGACTTTAGAGTTTACATATTCTATTCTCATGTTGTAGCATATGTATCAAATGTTGTTGTCAAAGACATCCTAACTCGGGATGGAATTGAGGGCAAAGGAGGTAAATGGATTGCTACCATTTTAGAGTATGATATTGAAATAAAACCTACTAAATTGATAAAAGGATAGGGATTGGCTAAACTCATGACAGAAATAAACTACCAAGCCTTGGACATAAACGAATTAGACAATGAACAGAAAATGGCGACTCCACAAATCAACTAGGCCTTCTCAGATTCCCCTTGGTATGCTGATATAATCTATGTGTTACAAAACCTGCGGGCTCCTCCAGGGTTGTCCAAAACAAAAAGTATATTTCCAAAGATGAAAGCTTTAAAGTTTTGCATTCTAGATAGTGCTCTTTTTTGGAAAAATCATGAAGGAATCATATTGAGTTATTTATTAAAAAAATGAAGCTAACAAGACACTTCAAGATTTTCATGCAGGAGATTGTGGTGGACACTTCTACTGGAAATAGATTGCAAATAAGATCTTAACGGCTGGTTTCTATTGGCCAACCTTGTTCCCTGATGTGAAAAAATTGTTACCTCTTCCCATAAATGCCAAATTTTTTAGGGCAAGAGAAAACTATTACCTTTACCCGTGAAACGCATCTCTACTGAAAAACCCTTCCAACAATGGGGTCTTGACTTCATTGGAGAAATCCACCCTCCCTCCTCTGGCTAGCATAAATGGATCCTTACTACCACTAATTACTTTACCAAATGGATAGAGACCATACCTTCTAGACAGGCCACAGATGCAGTAATCATAGGATTCCTAGAAACCAACATATTATCCAAATTTGGCTGCCCCACAAAAATCATAATAGACAATGCTACAGCCTTTAAATCAAGAAAGATGATTAGTTTTTGTAATAAATACCATATTAACTTAGGCCATTCCACATCCTATTATCCACAATGAAATGGACTAGTTGAACCCTCCAACAAAAGCCTTGTCAACATTATCAAGAAACGGTTGGAAGAAAATAAAAATATTTGGCATAAGAAATTGATAAATGCACTATGGGCAAATAGGTTGACAACTAAAAAATCCAATGGCACTAGTCCTTATCAATTAGTCTATGGCATGGAGGCAGTATTCCCTTCATCATTGAGAGTTCCTATTATGAAACTACTTAAAGAAACTCAAGTGGAACCCAATGATATCCAAAGGAGGACTAATCAGACCATAAATCTACAATAGACCAAAGAGGAAGTGTATTAGAGATCCCAAATATGGAAAGAAAATCTCAAGATGATATTTGATGGAAGAACTAAAGTAGGATATTTCCAACCTAGAGACAAAGTGTTGAGATGGGATTCCAGAAGGGAGGACAAGGGGAAACATGGGAAGTTTGACTTCCTATGGAAAGGTCCATACATTATCCAAGCTCTACAAGGCAAAAATACATATTATTTGAAGAACTTGGATGGTACATAATTAGAGGAAGGACCAGTCAATGGTCGAATGATAAAACATTACTTTGATCCTACCTATTAAGATTACCATGATGATTAACTTGTACATACTATATCCTTCGTAATTTCAAAGTTTTGATTGGACAGTGACTTTTGGAGTTGAAGCCCGAAGAGAAGACCCTAAGCTTCATAAGTATCATTGTCATACATATAATAAAGCAGTAGGAAAAAGAAGATTGTAGAATACAGTCAAAGTCATTTAGAGGATATCTGATCGATTGTTCTTGACTTTTCTCTAGGAAAAGCCATCCCCACGTGGAGCCAATGTTAGGCCCCTATACCAATAGGTGTCATATGTCATGATTGAATTGATGAGCTCAGTAATATGTTCATACCTTTTCTTGTTGCAAAGGTTTTCCATAATTTCAAAAGATCAAAAAATTTAAAAAATGTATAGAGGGTATACCATAAAAGAAAAATCAAAGGGTAAAAAGAATAAAGATGGTCGAAAAAATGAAAGAAAATGAACCCCAAACAAAAAAGACTAGGAAAGTGTGCAAGTCTAAATGCCACTACTTTTTCATTTTGTGTAATAAACAATTGTGTGCAGCTTGTTACTTATGCCACAATTCATGAATAGTCAAACTATTTAAACTTAGCTAATTCATTTTTCAATTTCATGTTGTAAAAATAAAGAATAAATATCTAACCAAACAGTGTAATCTTGGCAGATAAGTAGATAGGTAGAGTAAATAAAAAGGAGCTCAATAGTTTAATCTAAGCACTTGGATGTAATAAGTATGGATTTAGATAGAAATCATTATGTAAAAGAAAAGGAAGTTGAAGAGGGTTTGTCAGTTCAAGTGCACCCTAATAAAGAAGAAAAAATGCTAGGTTAAAGTAGGTAGGTAGGTAGTTGATGTTGCAGAATAATGTCTTCAAATGTGTTAATCTTTCATTTTTCATCATAAGGCAAAGGCATGCGTTACATAAAAGACATATCAAGCAAGAAAAGTTAGAATAATTAACTTCCCTACTCATTTTCCCTAAATTTTTACTAATTTCCCCTAAGTACCAAGGTATTTATTAAATTAAAGGGGCTCAGAGCATTTCTCTAACTTTTGGAGGGACCGGACCCTCAACCCAGTAATTTATAAAGTCTAAGTACTTAAAATCATTCATTAAATCATCTTACTCATTCATAAACCATTCATTCATTTGGTAAGTTTTTCCTAAGTAAAATTCTATTTTACTTAGGAAAATTACAATGTTTTCTATAAAAATCCTTTTTCACTTTAAGCCTAAGTTTGAATACACACATCAAATGTTTTTATACTTGGCGCTTTTCCGTTCATTATTTCATATTAACTACTAATTTATATTATTAAGTAATTCCCCTATAAATTTACCCACTCCCGTATTATTATAAATATGAAAAACCCCAAATTCCTATATATCCTACCCCCCAGTTAAAATATAACCATAATACATTTCTAATTGGGATTAATTAGTTAATCTGTAACTAATTAATAGCCCTAACGCCCGCCACACTAAAAAGGGATTAATTAACCCTCACGGTTAATTAACAGCCTCACTAGCCAATCCCATCGCCCCCAATATGATTAAATAATCCTTAATTATATCGGGTCCGCCTTTGTTAAAACCCCATCACCTCGTATCTCCCATCAGTCATCTGATCAAGCCTTTGACATCCAATGGCTATAATACATATCGCACAGCCCTTTGTGACCAAAATTTAGCATGCAAACACAAAACGGTTTCATGTAGAGTGTCTCTACCACGCGTTCGCCGCTCTATGGAATCACTAGCTCGAGGCTAAATACCACCCTCTTCTCATGAGCGGTGTGATAAAAACCACTTATCGCCTCCCACTAATGACAAAATGTCACATCATCAAGTCGATGCCATCTATCCACTATTCATTCAAAGCTTACCTGCCAATATCAATCGTTTACCCATTTAAACACAAAACCCATAGTTTTGCTCATTTTCACCTGATTGTGAGGTAAAACCCTATGAAACCTATCTGCGCCACCTAAAGACTCTGTTAAATGATTAGAGCATGGTTTACATCTCAAAAATAATTCTAAACTCACTCCATAGAACTTTCAACTCAAAGGAAACCTTTTTGACCTCTCCTGCAAGCCAATGCTTTCTTAACAGTTGTTTTGTTTTACAGATCATCAAAGGACCACAACCTTGGATAAATAGTCTTAATATTAGTCATAAGACCTATTTACTCCAAGACTGTCATCAGGTCTATTCAAATAGAGATGGAAGGTAAAAGGACATAGTAAAGAATAGTCAAAGTGTATCAGGGTTAAAGAGTATCAGATTGAAGACCAAGTCAAGTAAATCAACTAGCATGAAGATAAACAGTAGGGAAGACAATTACAAAACAGAGCATATAAATTCATGTCAAAGTGAAGACAGATGAAAAATAGAGCGTAAAAGTAAAAAGTAAAAGATAAAAAGTAAAAGTAAACATGAAGACATTGAAGATTAAACAAATATGAAAACACTTTCACCAGCTACAATGAAGTTTATCAAAAGTAAAAGTTAAATATAGTCAAAATAAGTTTAAGGTTAAAAGATGAAATTAGAGCAAAAATGGTACATTCTTTTGAAATTTCGCGTTTAAGTCATAGTTTTGAAAAACATATTCTGGCTAATCCAAGAAGTATTTCGAGAAACGGGATGAGGTTTTTGTTCCTAACATGCTAGGCTACGAAAATCTATCTCACATTTTACACAGGTATTACCAAGTGGGAGATAAGTGCATGGCTTGACAGCCTATTTTTCAGTTTGTGCAAAGTCCTATTTTTGACATCTTTTGGCAGAGAATATTGTGAACACCTGGAGATGAATTTTGGGAAAATGAGAGAGGTTTATTTCAATAACATTCTTATCTACAAAAAAACTTTGACTTTTTCCATATCTATCACATATTGTGATATACAAGCATATCAGTGGACCCTAAGTTTGCAGAATTTCTAGGGAAAAATGCACAAAGGAAGGATGCAATTAGTCACTGGGATGCCTCATCATCAACTAAGAGTTGCTATCAAATTTGAATTTCTCTTTTTTGTCACCATAAATCCATATAAATAGTGCCAAATAGATTCATTAGTTTTGAATTTCCTTTATTTAATTCTATTAATATAAACAGTTGGAGATATTTGTGAAACTAATCTTGATATTTTTTTCAAGATATTTCAGTTTACAATTAGTATAAATACTTCTTCATTTGAAGTATTTTGGGTGGATTCTTTGAAATTGCTATAAAACTGATATTTTGGAATAAAAAGTGTTGATGGACAAATTTTTCATGGCTGGCTAGATGAAGGATTGATGTAAAGGAATTTTCTCAGGATTCATGTGTTGGATATCAAGCAAATAAGTATCTTATATATCATGTGTTAACGTTTTCTGGCTTATAATATTCATTATGTTCCATATCTTAACATTAAATGAAAAAGAATAATTCAGAAAGTGCTTAAGTGCAATCCATCTTCAATCGTTTTTGTTCTCAATGTTTTCTTTTGAACTAGTATAAACAGTGAATTCTTAATTGCTCTTTATTGATGGTTAGTCATGTTCTGCTCTCTTAAAGTATGTTGAAGGATTTTTAGTTTCCCTTTAACCCTTTAAGCCCATCCCATCTTTTTAAGTCTCTATTTGCTCCCTGTTTAGCTATCCTTCCCTGAGAAGCCATCATTTCTTGAGAAACCAAATCCAGTTGAGCCATTTTCCTTGACTTTATTAGCCCAATGGACTAAATTATTCAGTTCTACCCCTCTGCAATTGAACTTCACCAACAAATTCAGTCAAAACCCCAACCTCTAATAACTAGCCTAAAACCTTATAAAACAAAGTTAAAACTTAAAGAGAGAGCCCTCTCTGGACACGAATTGGCTAGATTCTGTGTCTAAAAGATTGGTTTGTGGTTACCTCGGACCCCTTTCCCCTTCTTACAACTTCTAGGAAAATTTGAGTGATAACACATAATGCACTTGGTAAAACATGAGTCAGGATTGAATACAATATCATCTGAGTACATGAGATATAATGGCCTATCCTAAAAAAATGGGTGGGATGGAGGGTAGAACAACCTAAGAAGTCCTACTAAACAGGGAAGGGCTCTACAAAACTAGATGAATCATCTGAAGGATATGTGCATGGTATTAATACTGCAAGCAACAGAAACCAAACATATCAAATCTGCGAAACTACATCTGAGGGTGTAACATAATATGAAGGCACCTGGGCATGTGGGGGGCTACTGAATGGCCACCCTCTCATGAGGTCTGAAACATCTCACACACACTTGAGAATCACTGGTACAATTTGCTGCAGCACTGGACCATCAAGTGTATGAATCAGGAGCATGAAACAACCAAGTCAAAGGGAAATAATGAGTCCCTTTTCTCGATCCGAGGCACCAAACAAGGATGGAATATGGAACGAAGATATATTGCCCTCTAGGCCATTCTTTTGGAATAAATTTACTGATTTCGATAAAATAGGGCCGACATAGGTGAGGCAATGAGCATCCTAAAATATGGAACGAGGGAAAATAGTAATGTTATTGATGGACTGACACCATGGATAATGGAAAACATGGGACTGAGTGACAAATAGATGACTTCCCTTGTTAGAGCATAAAGTTCATGGTTGACTTGGAAGCAACTGACTCGACTCTAGAGGGGATGGGGGACAGTATGATTGGAGGCCAAAATGGAAAACAGGTGATGAATGGTATGCAAAGATGGATGGAATACTGTGACATGATAAAATGAGATGTGAAACATACTCCATGGATGCAAAGGTGACTCATCGTGGATGCTCTGAAAAAGGGTGACTCGATGATGCTGCCACACAGAATAGGTTTCGTGGGGACCATGGAAACATGAGTGATGATGGTTACTCATGACGAAAATCAACACATGGGATGAAATGTATTAAGGGAAGGTGGTCCCTAAGGTACAAGCTTCTCATATGAAGAAATTCAATTTTGAGAGGTGACGAAGTGACCCTTCTTGGAAAAATGGCTTCTAAGTGAAGTGTAAAATTATCAAAAACTAAGAAATACCCATATAGTACTTGATGAGAGATTTCCAATGGTGGTGACAGTTTTCCAAACTGAGCTATGATTTGGTCATAAGGTGCGACATAAAAACTATGGGTTTTCTTATAAAAGGGTTTTTTACCTTCAATTTGAGAGGAGGAGAAGGGCTTAAATCTTGTGGAGATTGTAGCGAACAAACCGACCATCAGAATCGAGATCTTCAAATTTTAGGTAGGTGGCCTTACTTCTCTAAATATGGCCTTAATGCTTCTTGGAACAATGGTTTATGGTGAAGAATTAAGGAAAGAGGATTATCCATTATCCCATGTTTTCCATTATCCATGACAAAGTGCACGAAGGTGATGACTTTGGGGCTTTAGGGGTTGGAGGAGCCTGGGGAGCCTTGTCCTTAGGTTCTTTCCTCTTGGCTTTTCCCTCCTATCTAGACTCTTTCAAAATAGGAGTGGGTTCCTATTGAGGTTGTGATGGAACTCAAGCAGCGCGAGGGGGCGTAAGCACTGGTTGAACCAGGGTCAAAGCATGATAAGCTCTTAGCTTACCAAGTATAGTTCTTGTAAGGGGATCAATGTACCATAATAGGATCCCCAAATTCATATTAGGGAAGACCAGCAAAGCCATGATAGGGACAAAAAATATTCTTGGAGGAGGAAATAAGAGAGGTATTTGGCCTACAGGGCAATGTCCTGACGAAAATACTCCTAGATGGTTGACACCTAGAGGAATAGTTCCTGGTGGGAACATAGGAGAGGCACCCACAAACAAAGGAGGTCTTGAGGGGGGGGATCTGGATGGCTTGGCTAAGAGAGTAACAATAGGCTATTAAGGAGCTGCCTATTGAGTGGATGTACCAAACTACTTGAGAGAAACTCGTGATGCTTGTAACATGCAAGCACTCAAAGAGTTAGGCTCTGAGATGAGAGGGGGAAGACCAGGGAAAGAACCCAATAATGAGGAATCTTTGTAGACTCTAGGTGACACACTAGTGAGAGGAGTTGAAGACTTCTTATCTAACATTGACGAGATAATGGACTCAGGGAGGTCATTGATGTTGGCTCGTAGTATGTCAACTGATCGATGGTAACGATCTTCCCTTCACGGGGAAAGCACATCTTGTGAAAAGCCGCAAATGTGACGACTGACATGGCATATGTGTAACTATGACCCAAGAGAATGTTGTAATCTAAAGGGGAATCAATAAGATCGATGTCTACATGAACATTTTTTCCTACACGAGTCACTAGACAATTGTTATAAATGCTGAGAGGTTGGGAGGACTGACTATACCAAGCATGCAAAGTGATGGTGGATGGGGATAGCTTATATGACTTAAGTTGTTTCCAAATGGCAATCAACGTCACATAGCTAGATGCACCTTCATCAATAATGCATCGAGAGATGATGGCATTACAGACTCAGAATTCTATCTAGAAGGAAACTCATGAAGGTAATGGGGGATGTTCTGATGTATCAACTGGGAAGACAATCAAATGGTCTTCAGAAGGATCTACTATGCCCAAAGTAGTTAGTAGAGATACTGAAGGTAACGGGGGATGTTCTGATGCATCAACTAGGAATACAATCAAATGATATTCAGAAGGATCTACTATGCCCAAAGTAGTTAGTAGAGATTTATTTTGAGATGGGCATGATTGGAGTACCTCTACCGTCGACATGGCGGCAGGTGATTGCACAAAGTCATCTACCATACTGTATGTATGGACAACTCAGTTAGTAGCCACATTAAGGCATAATGGTCCCTAGGGGATCTTAAGAATTACCTCAAATTTAGGTTGAGGGATCTGTAGTGAACCATTTGGTGTCATGAGAGGCTTTGTAGATGAAGTCAATGGCTCGTGATATCTGAGATTGCAAGTTGATATAGGAGGTATTAACTTCATCATAATTCATCATGAGGATCTGGTAGTCACCAGGACCAGAAGGATGGGGGGGACGGGCTACTTGACCTGGCTGAGGTTGAGTAGGAACAAATCCTCACTAAGGGAAAGGATTTGTAAGCACTATCAGTTGAGATGGCACAAGATTCTGAGGTGATTGTTAACCTCTAGAAGCTACTTGAGCTTCCCACATTTGGTGAATCTAGGGTAAGAGAGGACACTCATGTGTATAATGGCCACGTACACCACAAAATGCACAAGGCTTGTTCATACGAATAGCCTTGTTCTACTTGGTTTGACTGCCTTATTGTTAGTATTTGGTGTTAGGATGGTTCCCCTAGGGTTCACTAGGTTGATTACCTTGATTACCCCGGTTACCCTTGTTACCATTCCCCTTATTCCTTTTCTTCGAATTTTTTGTATTGGTTGCACTCTGTTGCACAGAAAATTTACCCTAAGGGGGTGGTGGTTGCTAGGGCTGAGCATGCATGGGAGGATGCGATGCTAATGCTTGAGGGGCTAGAGTGCTGAGCTGTGCATAAGGAGGAGAAACGGTTTGGTAGACATGTTGAGCATTGGATGGCCCTGAAAACATGTTGCTAGCAGGAGAGGAATAAGTGTTGGAGGAATTGGTGCTCCCCTATGGAAGCCATAAATTTGTTGAGTATATGGTGAAGGGTGTGAAATGGATCCAATGATACCATTGGCAGCATGAGAGGCCCTTGGTGTATTGACACCTCCAAGATGGGGAAGGTCTAGAATGACAGTATAAACATAACTATATTGTGCATAAATCAAGTCATATCTTAGAGCGCTTTGGAGAGCTTCTTCCTCTATTTGAGGAAAATGAGACATGACATCTTTGGCAATGGGCGATGAAAGGATTGTAAGAAACCAATCGAGGTAGACACAGTCTTCAAAGGGCAAGGTACGACATGTGCTATGCCTTCTACACCATTCTTGAAAATGATCGGAAATACGAGTGGCAGAGGACTAATGTAATGTGGTCAAGAGTACCGTACTAGTGCTGTATCGAAGAGGTAACTGAAAATATAAGAGGAACACTTTACCAAGAATCCCAAAAATGGAATGAGAGGTGGCGGGCTTGTTTACATACCACTTTGCAGCATCTCTAGTTAGCGTGCGTTGGAACAACTGAAGATGAATGGAGTCATCGGTGATGGAATTGGATGAACACCACATATGGAAGGAGTGGACATGATTGGTAGGGTCCTCTCCAGAATGACCCTCAAACTTGGGGTTGTTGGAGGGAATCTTAGTCTGCATAGCTGGCCAACTAGCATCATGGTGTATAGGGTCATTTATCAACTAGCTAAAATTTGGGATATTTAAGCCAGCCATAAAAGGGAGCACGGGGACTGTTGGAATAGTTCTTGAGATGGTTTTGCTATATGTGACCACCAGGGTAGAATCAGAGCCAACACTAAGTTGGGTTCCTACACTAGCAGTGGGTCCAAACATGGTGATCATATGCTGTGAAGGAGGCCCAGAATTAGATGAATGAGGAAAAGAGTTGGTATGGGGACATGGGGACTTATGAAATTGAACTCTATAGCAAGGAGTAATATACCCAAGCAAGAACTGGGGATGAAGGCCTAAGAGTCTCCACAACAAATGCCTTGGTGGTGTAATGGTGGTACGACAAAAGTGACACAGAAATGGTGAAGGTAGCTCAATAATATGCTTTTGTCTCTATGTGGGGAGATAAATTAATTATGTTATGTCTTGGCTTGGCGGTCTAAAACAAATGCCCTTCACTTATGGTGTTCTTGCGTGTGCAAGTGTGTTTATTAATTAAGCCCATATCGTGTTTGAAAAAAAGGAAAAAATATTGTTGAAAAAAACTAAAATTGAAAACAAAAAATGAACAACAAATCAATTAACAAACCCCACCCAAACTGGGTTTGAAAACATTGTGTTGGTTGGTGGAGAAATCAACTCAAAACACACTAAAAAGGTCAAGATATCTAAGTGTCGATGTGACTGGGATCCAATGGCACTATGTTGTTGGAAAGTGGTGCCAAAAAAACAAAAAACTAGAGAGAAAAATCATTGTAAAAAGATAGGGAGATGGGTGTAAAACCTAGGGGAATCGATGGGACCCTAAGGAAAATGACCAAACAAGGTTTAAGATGAAACTTTGGATGAAAACAAACTATCTTTGAAGTTCTGAAACAGAAGGGTACAGAT
Organism: Pinus taeda; assembly: GCA_000404065.3. Classification (NCBI taxonomy): domain Eukaryota; kingdom Viridiplantae; phylum Streptophyta; class Pinopsida; order Pinales; family Pinaceae; genus Pinus; species Pinus taeda. The sequence goes on from APFE031659390.1 coordinate 60,486, forward strand.
CTGGAAAATATGGCTGAAAGTGCTACAGACTTCTTACTCAGCTAAACTCCTCCTATGAAGGTGGAAGCGTACTAGAAGCCCTAACCAGCTAAATTCCACTTTGACGAGTAAATTAGAGTAGATCATGGCTTAAGTGGGAAAGGACAATGGTCAACCAACCTAGAAGATAGCTCTCGGCAAAACCCAAAAACAGATCTTAAAAAATCCTGGAAACACTAAAAATTCTCATGTACTGACCTGATTTCAGGGGGATCACACTTTTTGGGCTGAAAGGTGTGCTTTGGACCTCCATATCACACTTTTTGTTGGAAAAGTGTGATTTTTTCTCCTTGATTCTTGGTTGGCAAGTCTAGGGAAAAAATTGACGTCTCTGTCACGGCTAGTTCATCTGACTTTCCGAAAGGACCAAAAAACTTCTGGAAGTTATAAATCTGACAAATCTAGGGTTAGGAAGCTAGTAAACAACATTAAGAGACTGAAAAAAATAAGAAACCCTAATCCGAAAATTGAAAGTCACCTGGATTTTTGGATTTGAATTAAAAACCTAATAGAGTCACTGATTTTGTTGTAGTGTTTTCTTCTCAAAGGTGTACGAAAGAAATCGCCTAAGACTGTGGATGAAAAACAATCTCAACAATATAAATGGCTACTAAACATTGTAGATCTACAACAAATGATAGAATCAAAACCTACCAAAGTCCTGATCTATTCCACAATCATAGTTAAACAACAAAATGAAATAGTAATAAATGTGAGTAACTCCAATAATCCAATGGAAACTAGATATACAAAAAGTAAATTTTATTAAATAACACGTGTGAAGGGAACAAATAAATGCTACCAATCCTCCTCTATGGGATGGGTTCTTGGATATCCTCAAACATCTTCAACTTTTTGATAGAGTTTCTCTCCTTTATAAAATGTTTGAGCTCAATGGGAACTCAAATGGAAGAAAAATGGTGTGGGACAATGATAATAATAAAGTTACAACAATGAGTGCAAGAATGAAAATAATCAAAAGTGAGTAATGAATGGAAAACCCTACTATTTATAACAAAATATTAGGTTATCCTCAAATAATGTGCAATAATAAAATATTATTAACCCCATTCTAGGAATAGTGACTTGGAATATTTTATTATATTTGGTTAGGAGGGAAAAAGTATTTAAACTTTTATTTAGAAATAATAAATAAATAAATGATTTATTTATCATCTCAATAAATATGGTCAAGGGATAATAGACACATAATTATTTATTTAATTATTCCTAAGGGATTTAGTCAAACTTGACAAGGAATATTAATTAAACAATAGTTTAATTAATTATTCCTAGAAGATAACTAAATAAATAGTGATTTATTTAATTATTCTTCATGGGTTTAATTATAAATTACCTAAAAAATGTGGTTTATTAAGTATTTTTTCACAGCGAAAGCAGTTTTACAATGGTAAAATTGGCCCTACATGGCGTATTTCGATCCATCTAGTAAATTAAGGCTAAATTATTATTTTTTTGGGAATAACAATAACTATCCTCCACAATTCCAATTGCCACTTGTGGTATAGGGTCTAGACAACATCCACTACATCCTCACCTAGAGCTTCCCATCTAGGCTTTGGAATCCCTACAGTAACACCAAGCAACTGATCATCCAAATCCCTCAATTGGTCATGTAGTTTCTAGTTCTACGCTTAGACATTTTTCAGAAGCCTCCCCCCTAGAAAGGGGAAACACCATTCTACAGTCTCAACCATTGTTGCAAGGGCCCTGCTAACTCCCTGTCTCTAGAATGGATGTTTCTTACACATGAAACACTTGCAACCTATTCACTCTCATTAGGGTGATCTCATGCAATTGACCTCTGATAGACCTAAAGTCCCATATCTATAAAAATGAAGAGGCATGACCACACTAATATCACATCAAGATATATCATAAGCATTTAATCATATAAATAAGATAAAATTAAATGAAACACACACACACAAACCTAATGGGACCATGTGTCACCTTGGGGCAACCCCATGTCTGAGTCCCCTTAGAAATCCATAAACACATATGGGCACTCAAGTAGAATTTAGGGTTTGGATGACCAACAATGATTGGCAGTATTTTTCTAGTACCACCTATTATCCCTACTTCCTTCGGGTCTCAAGGTGGAGTTACCTCAACCCTGATAATCATACGGATTCATATCACTCGCTCATAGAAAAAGCTACACATCAACATCCAATATGTAAAATCCCGAAGTTTCCCTTGTAATGCTTGAGTGAAGTGTGTTATCAAATTGTGTTACACCAAAAGCACCTAGTCAAACAAGATCCCCAACTGCACCTAGCCTAGTACTGTGAGCTGCAACCTTTTAGTCCTATGTGGGGCCATACTCCAAAAAAAGAAAACGATCATATTTGGTGCAGCTAGCATGTTCAAATATATTATGGTAAACACCCTCATAGTTACACCCATCAATGCCTTTTGCCCACTCCTCTAGTTGTAGGTTGTGTCATGGTCTCATGGTGAGTACCTCCACCCGCAGAGGTACCAATCTAGTAAAAAAATACATATTAACCTCTATTTATATACATAATACTTTAGTCCCCTAGATAATAAGGACCTCATTTACAAGTGTTATAAACCTATCAAAAATTCAAGGAGCTCCTCTAGTCACCTGATAAGCGGGTTTTCAAGGTACTTTAGTAATCCCGATCTTGTCAACATCACTTGAGCATGTGGATTTGTTACCACAACGGTCCATAGTTTTGCATAGCTCCTCTCTCACCAATACACCATCTCTTAGGAAAGACAATTATGGCTAATAAAAAAAATCATACATCTTACAACATGAACTAAGTTATTCCTAGATAAGTTGTGGAATTTGCATGCATGTTTTTAAAATAGGAAGACATATGGCTTAGAGTCACTACACCTACATCCTCTAGATGGATGTGAGTACCACCACGCCTATGTGATTGCCACATGTGGCTCTCATCACGATTGTTATTTTGATAGGCATGAATCTTGTAAGTCTATCTCTTACAGATCCATGGCCCTCACCGTGACTATTTCTTACTTACCCTCACAAGTTCCCTTGTGACTATGTGTTATATACTCATGGTGTCACCGCAACTACATCTTTCACTAATGCACCTACCACTGCAACTCTTCCTAAGTCGCCTACATGGTTGTGGGACACATAATAAATAAATTCCCATCCAACCATATGTATTATGGCCTACTTGCCTTGCATTAACAAATTGAAATTGAGGGAACCATGTTGGCTTACCTAGATCTCTGCACACATCAAGGTGATACTCCGACGAGCTGTAACTAATCATGCAACCTCCAAATGAAGGTACAATCTCCACCACACCAAAGAACAAATGAGTTGGCACTGTGGGACCCAAGACCATTATATGTGCCTTAATTTCGTCTTGTAAGATCATTATGGGAGCCCACAAGCCTCATTTCTCAAACCATTGGTGTTGTTGGGATCAGGTCACTTTATGTTTCATATGTTAATATTTCTTAGGGATATATTTTTATTTTCTTTAATAGTTACATTTAATCATTTTCATATAGAAATCACCCCATAACATCATAACATTATTTAGATTTACAACATTATTCAACATCATATGCAATTGTATAGAAAGAACAACATCATCATCAATGCAATATAACATAAAGGAAGAATAGAAGAAAATCATTCACACATACAGACACCAAGATTGGTTGGAGACTAGGGGAAAACCCACTACAGGGAAAACCCCTTCAAATTCTTCTTCTTATTAGATTGTCACTGATTGATTCACCAAAGAGAGTACAATGATCCATATCTTCAATCATAACCCTATCTAGCAAAAACAACTAATCAACATCCATTAGATGAACGAAATCAATATAATAACCAACAAACTTTCTTTTGATGCCTGAAATCAACTATCATTATCTATGGTCAATTATCGAATATTGTGGTAAACAGATCAAAACTTTCGTTAACTGAAAAATTCAACCTTTAGGCCCCGGACGTAGGGAAGATATTTCATGCATGCAGCTGAAAGGCTTTGGTCAAAATTTCTCCATGAAATTCCTACAAATGAAGTTGAAATTTCTCCATGACATGCTTGCGGCTAAGACCTAAAACCCTAAAAATAGGGATTTGAGCTTTGAACCCTGCAATTTCATACCTATGCCAACAAATATCCGTGAACTTGCCTCTAACATGTGTGAGCCAAAAAGGGAAGATAATAGAAGAATGTACCTTGATCATGTCCAAATGAGCTTGAGGCCACTTGTATTTATAGTCTTCCAAGGGTGTCCAATTTCATTTAGGGTCAACTTGTTCAAATATCCACATTTAGAATTTAATTCAAAAATACACTTTCCCTTATCTAAATTGAGCACTTAAATAGTCAAAATTGGTCCTCTCGAAAAGAGGAATCTCATCCCATTGTTGGAATTTTTCACTGAGATTCAAAATTAACACTTCCTCGAATCTAGGTATAAATTCCAACTACGTCATGTAATCATCACAAGTATCCTATCATCAAATCATATACAGTCTCAAGTATCTTATGAACAAATGTCATCATTTATCATCTCTTACTTATTGATGCTTATCTCCTAATTGTCTCAACTAATATAGTGAACATTATGGAATCTAAAAGAAGAAGAATTTGATATTGGAGGGGAGCCTAAGATACCACCCTCTATCCATCGGGGAGCTAAATGCTACCACATGGAAAACACTAGAGATCTTATCCCTGGGGAGCCTTGCTCAACCTAGAACCACATCGGGGAGCCGATCTCAACCTAGAATCTCACGGGGGATAAGAAAATCATCAACCCCATATCAAGCAATAGGTGATATATGGGAGCACATATCAACCTGGAATCTCATGGGGGAGAAAAACATCATCAACCCCATATCAAGAAATACGTGATATAGGGGAGCATATCTCAACCCATCCTATTTCCTACTAGTATTCCCAACAATTACACTCAATAGTCATCTAGTAGACCACTTGAATCATAATCCAAGATTGGGTGAGATACCCGAATTACCAAAGGTAAGGATTACACACTCTAAATCCTCCTCAACCTATTGGTCAGATGGGGAGGGACAATACCAACAAGCCCAAATTGTGGGTGTGATGCCAACTGGGGTATACTTTTCATACACAAAGATAGTGGGCGATATTAGACTTGTCAAAATGGACAAGGATCACACACACCTTATGGATAAAAACAGGGGAGATACCCGACCTACTGCGAGAGTAGGGATCACACACACCTATTTTCTAGAGATCCCTCAATTCTAGCAGCCCTCCATCTCAATTCCTCACCCTGGGAGCTCAAACAGATAGGAAGAGATAGCTCAGTGTTCTCAGTCATTCCTTCTCTCTATAGATCATAAACATATCATCATGCTCATATCCAATAATCATCATGGCTCAATCGAACAGTCTCATGTTCATATAGGACATCAAATAAAATATTATAATAGAAAATAAAATAATATATATATATATAGATATATATATCAAAAAAAGGATACCTTACTCAAACTTCCTCTCATGGAGGCAACAACCACAAACCTAAGCTTGTCTCGTATAACAACATTGTCTCAATATATGAAAGTATCTCTGTCCCAACAATATACGGGATTCTTTGCCAATCAAATCCCACTCATTATTGTAATGTATTCTTGACATATCCAAAACCTACTAAAAAAACTCCACAAAGATCTTCTTCATCATGCCTCACATCTATCCATGCTAGTAACATCATACTCAACCTCGCTTGTGCTTAAAGCTATGAACTCCTCATCCTTAATATAATGGTAGATATTATACTAAGGAAACACACATGTGTGCTTCTATCATCAATTGCAATCCTGATCAACATTAGTAAATCCATGCAATCACATATCATAGGAAGAATTTCTCAACCAAAAATCGATTGTCCCATGCAAATATCTCCAAGTGTGTTTGGTATTAAATCAATGTGTATGAAGGAAGTCAATCATGAATTATCTTATATTCTATGTAAAACATATATACGGATAGGTTTTCACATGGAACACCGGTGCTTTAATCAATTATTAGTTGCCAAATTAGGTTCAAAAGTATCTCTTCATAACTTCTTGAAATTCAATTGGAGTTTCCAAGGATTTTCATTTCCACTTTCCAAAAACTCTTCAATAACTTCACGATATAGGTTTTATTTTCTAGACTTGAAAAAGTGATTCGTCATGCCATGATTCATTATTTTGAGCTTCAAAAGCCAAATCCATTTTACTTTGATCATCAAAGGTTTATTTCCTGTCAAGAGTAGACCATTAGCATATAAAACCAGAATCAAACTCATACCTTGTACCACTTTTGAAGTAGAGGTTTGGATTGGCACATATTCCTAGCTTCACCAGATAACTAGAAATTTGGACATATCACCCTCGGGGAGCTTGCTTCATATAATTCTTTCTGAAAACATACCAATATGCTCAACCTTACACAAATCAATATTGTGCAATCAAATCAGCTAATCAAGCCTTAGACATTAGATCAAAACCAACATCAAAATCATAAAATTTTATTCCAATATCCCTTTGAAAATCTTTTCAAACCAAATGTTAGGAGGTGCTCACATCCAGTCTAGCTTTATCAAGCCATACTTATTATCATAGCATGAATAATTTCTTCCAATAAATATGAATGGATACATGAGGGACAAGTCAAACATGTTTCATGCATTTATAAAAAATGAGTCATACAAGTTACATCCATTCATTGTGATTACTTCATACTAAAACAAAACTTTTTATACTTCAACTAATGTTCCCAATCCAATGAAGTTAATATAGAGAATCAATGCCAACATTAATCACTGAAAGTAAATATACCCACATAGCACTGTCATCAAGGAAAAACATTAGACATCAAATACCAAATCAAATCAAAGCACTAACTTGTTATCACTGTGAATTCAAAAAATCCATAAGCTAAAACATATCTATGTACCATCAAGAATCAAGTCAAAGTTCTAAATAATCGTCAATCATCCAAGAAAATATGCTCATTAAGTCAATCCAACAAGCTAAATATTTTTCAATCCCTTGAAATTGTTACCAAATAATGTCATACACTAGCTTCAATGATTAAATCATAATGACACATTGATATGCATATTCTGGTCACATGAAAACCCAAGTTTAGTCAACACATCCACATTCTCTCTATTAAGTCAAATATTCAAACTTCTGTACTCATACAACTTTTTTATGTCTTCTCCATATGTATAGGACTGTCATATTTCAAGTGCACTTTGACATGAGGCTTCAGATTTTGTGACCTATAGTCATAACCACACCTACAAGATTTATTGCATGTGGTTAAGAGGCTACAACCACAATACTAATCTTTCTTCCATGGATTTGGGGATTGGAGTAAGGAAAGCTATATCTTCCCAAACCAAAACTTGCTGCAAACCAACAATATTAGATATTTGTCTATTTATGTCCAGAGATATTGCTTCAACAATAAATAATTTTCTATACATATAATTCAAATGATAATAGGTGTGGGATAATATGGAGAGTTTCTCCCTCTGAATGAGAAGCCACTTTGGTCATCATTATTCAAGACATCATCCTATATATAATACTATCATGCATCAACAGAATTGTTAGATAATTGAATCAAACTATATCAAGTTCTAGAACATATACTCATCATAGTCATAACATGTTAGCATCAACTAATTCATCATTACATCATGACATCAATCATTAATTAGTGGTTAGTGTCAAATAGATAATAGAAGTATACTTCAAGAATAATGATCACAACAAAACTCCTTTATCACATAACTCAATCCATCAAGTGAGGGCATTCAATTTTACCATATGTCAAAATTACTAAGCTCATCAAAACCTAACCACGGTCAACAAGAAGATCATGAGTATCAATCTGTTGAAAATAATACTGAGAGGGGGGGTGAATCAGTATTATCTATTCCTTTTAACAATTCTTCCTTATTTATACTTTGAATTATTTTTGCATATTAGTACCATAAAACAATGAGCATGAACAAGAAAAACAGACAGTCACATCAAAGAACACCAGATATAAGGTGGAAACCATTGGGGTGAAAACCACCTGCTGCAATATGTCTCATCTCTTCAAATTATAAACTCCTTTACTATTGATCTTACTGTGCATCCTTTACCAGTACCGCAGGTTGCAACTCAGAGAGCTACAACTCTCTCTCATTTTCCAGTCCTCCTGGAAGGGAGCTACAACCCCCTACTTCTTTTCTTTCAAGGACCACTTTTCATAAATTTTCAAACTGGATCCATAAATATCAAATGATCATCAAGTACCAGTAATTCACCCAGATAACCAGATCCACAATAACAGAAAACTAAACCCAGAATGCCTTCTACGACGTCTCCTGCGGCGCCTCCTGCGGCGTCTCTTGCGGCGCCTCCTGTGGCATCTCCTGCGGCGCCTCCACACTTCCACAGCTGCAGTGCTCGAGAGATCACCCTTCACAGATTCGCGTTCCACTTCACTTTCATATAGATCGAGCTTTTGAAACAATAACCCAATATTTCAGATCTTAAGATATTCAACCCAAAAGCATACACAAGCCAAATGATCTCCTTTGCTTTATATAGGCAAGCTCTTCCTCAAATCATGGACCAATACCACGGGCCAAAACCATAACAAACCAATACCATCAACTCAATACTAGGGATCAACACGTCTGTCGAGATGCCATGGTCCAAAAACCATAGGTTCAAATTCCAAGGACTAACTACCATGGACCAAAGGTAGTTTTTCCCACATGAAATAAACTTTTCTCTGCATAAAATTCCGTGAACTTTTCTCCACATGAAATAAAATTTTATAAACTTTTCTCTGCATAAAATTCCGTGAACTTTTCTCCTGCGTACTTCTTTAATTCTCATCATATTGGGAGCCATGCCATGGGTGTTTCCATCAAGTACAACATCTGTAACATATAACCATACCAAAAACATAATGCCAACAACAAAAGCTATAGAATAGAACCCGGTTTGCTAAGAAATTAATTGACTTCTTAAACTCAAAGTCTACAGCGGAAATTAAGGAGTTTGGAATAGAAGACATAACTAAACATGTGATAGAACTAAACAAAATGATATTGAAAAATGCCAATAGAAAAGAAAAAGAGAAGAAATTGATGGAAATTAAGGAAGTAGTGATGAAGTCCAACATAATTTTTTTATAAAAGAACAAGGGTTGGATTACCAACTTGTTGGGATCAATAAAACAATTTGTTATCCTTAGAACTTTATGAAACATTACTGATGCAAGAAAAAAGTAAGATTAATTTTACACATGAAAAGACTGCAATATTAAAGGGAGCTAAAATTTTCAATCATCTTCACAAAGATTTTCAAATTCTTTGGATGATGAAAACTCTTTTTATTGAGAAACCTACATACACCAGAATGACAGATTTTAGGATGCTACATGTTAAATTTATATATTCCCCAAGTACAGGTACAAAAATCTGGAGGAAGACCAAGGAATGGATTTCTCCACAAGCTGCTACTACAAGCAAAACCCTCTATTGCTATGCAATCTCATATTGATTTAGGATGAAATGTTTACTTTTAAAAGTTATTATATTTTTCAAGTCATCTAATTGTTTATGTTTCAATTTAATATTCAAATAATTGGGTAGTTAGGAGGTTGATAGTTCTAATAATTGTCTCTTCAAATTTTGTATAAATGTACTTCAGTAGATGAAAAATGGTTCTAGATTTTTGCATATCTTAGAGAAGACTACTTTTGTACTTTGACCTTCACTTGAATGATGAATAAATCTTTATAGTGATTCTAGAAATTGTTGAGTATGATTTGTTTTCCTTGTGTCATATTATGTATGTATTTCTTCATTGATTGAACTGAAGCAACATGTTCATTATTTACAGTTACTAGTTATAAGTTTCTGTAAATTTTGAGGTTAAAAGTCCTTAAACAGTTCTCTTCTTTCAAAATTTCCATTCCTCATCAAACACACTTTCCTCTACGTTTATGGTAAAATATTCTCTGCAGACAACCTTTTATTCTAAAACTTCACCAACACTTCTCATAGATTTCTATTCATTTGTATCCAACAATTAAAGGACATTTAGAGATATGTTCCATGTATTGAAGGTTAAGCATTTTAAAATTTAATATTCCGGGGTTTTCAAAATGATGAGACAAAAAAACAATCAATCTGTAATCCTTAGTGAATGTCTTAGGCACTGATTTCTACTCAGCCAGGAATTATCTCCCAAGTAATATGAATAATTGAAAACCTACGACACAACCACTATTGAACATAAAATTCCTCTCAAACCTAAAGCTAAACCATTTCAGTAGAAATTAACAAGAATAAATCTAGTCTTTCTTCCAATCATTGAGAAGGAAATAAAAAATTTATTGGATGAAAAAATAAATTTTCCCTCAAGATACTCTGAATGGATAATAGACCTAGTACTTGTTAGGAAGAAAAATGGTGAAATAAGACTCTGTGTTGACTTTAGGAATCTGAAAAAGTTATCTTTAAAGGATAATTATTCATTACCAAAAATGGATCAATTACTTTAGAGGGTTTCCTGTTCAAATAGGATTTCAATGTTAGATGGATTTTCTCGATAAAACCAGATTTTGGTTAGTCCAAAAGACAAAGAAAAGACAACATTTACAACTAGTTGGGGTACATTTATGTATGCTAGAATGTCATTTGGTTTAATCAACATTGGAGCAACATTTCAAAGAGAAATGGATATCACACTTGTTGGTAATATCAATAAGCTTATTGTTATTTATCTTGATAATTTAATTGTATTTTATGCTTCTGATGAGAAATGCTTGAAGCACTTGAGATTTTTTTTTTGAAAGATGCAAGATACATGGGATTTCTCTTAATCTGAAAAGTCAATATTTTTCATAAAAGAAGGAAAGTTGTTGCGACATATATTTCAAAGGAATCAGTTGTAATCAATCTAAAAATAGTCTCACCAATTCAGGTAATTAGTTTACCTAGAAACAAAAAGGAAATTCAAGCATTTTTAGGAAAAATAAATTTCTTAAGAAGAATTTTACTTGATTATGTTGAGATTGTGAAAGATATCATTGAGATGCTTAAAAGGGATCATGAAGAAAAATCGACAGTACATGCTAGATATTTTTTTTCAAAGATCATGAAATCCATTTCAAAAGCCCCAGTACTAGCTAGTCCATACTACTCAAAACCCTTTACTATCGTTTCCTTTGCCTCTGACACTACCGTAGTTGTTGCTTTACTATGAAGGGATCATCACATATATGAGCAGCCAACTGCCTTTTTCAGTGAAGTGACGAGAGGTGCTAAATTGATATGTGACATTATAGAGGGGCAAGCCTATGCCCTTATCCAAGGCTTAAAATCATTCAAGGCCTATGTTTTACATTCTCGCGTTATTGCTTATGTCCCCAATAATGTAGTGAAAATAGTTTTAACAAAGCCTGATATAGATGGAAATAAATGAAGGTGGATAGCCAAGATACTTGAGTTTGATCTGCATATCAGACCTATAAAATTGATGAAAGGACAAGATTAAGCCAAAATTTTGGCTAAATTAAATTGTAAGATACTTGGTATCAACACCATTTTGCAAATTTCAGTAGAGAAGAATCCACAAGAACCTTATCAAATGTTAGCAGAGAAGAATCCATAAGAACCTTCTCAAATATCAATGAGGAGAATCCACAAGAATCTTCTCAAATGTCAACCAAGAAGAATCCACAAGAACCTTCTTCTAGTTCAAATCTTGTTCCTCTGCCTCTACATATTCATGATAAATTTTTACTTTTAGATTGGTATCAAGACATAGCGAATTTTCTTCAAGATTTAAAGTACCCACCATAATTTATGAGGAATCAATCCAGATCTCCTAGACTAAAAGCTATGAAATATTGTATCATAATTGCCAATTTGTATTGGAAGAATCCTTTGAATATCCTTTTATTATGCATGACTGGAAGTGAAACTAAAGGAGTCATTGAATAGTTTCATGAAGGCATTTATGGAGGACATTATGTTTGGAAGGCAACTACATACAAAATTTTGAGAGTAGGTTTCTATTGGCCCAAATTATTTGCACAGGTTGAAGCAAAGGTAAGAACATGTCAGATATTCATTGGAAAACAACGGCTAGCAACACTTCCCCTTGTCCCATTTTTAATTGAAGCTTCATTTTTTCAATGGGGATTAGATTTTATAGGAGAAATAGTTCCAACTTCAAGCAACCAACATAGATGGATATTAACTACCATTGATTACCTCACCAAGTGGGTAAAATCAATCCCTGTTAAGAATGCAATAGATATAGTGGTCATCAAATTCATTGAATAAAACATATTTTCTAGATTTGGTTGCCCACAATAAATAGTTACAGATAATGCAGAGGCTTTCAACAACATTAAAATGATAAATTTTTGTTATAAATATCATATTTTATTGCATCATTATACACCATATTACCCACAAGGTAATGGGTTAGTAGAATCATCAAATAAGAGTATGGTCAAGGTAATCAAGAAAGTATTGGAAGATCAAAAAATAGATTGGGATAGTCATCTCAAATATGTAGTTTGGGAAAACAGAGTATCACCCAAAAGATCTATTGGAAAGTCCCCTTTCCAACTTATATATGGAACTGAAGCAATATTCCCTACACAGCTATCATTTCTAGTTGCCAAATCTTTGCAGGAATCATATGAGGAAGTTGATGATTTTTCAAGTAGAATCAATCAAATCATTGAGATTAACCAAGACAGAGATGAAGTTCAGCACAAACTTCATAAATATCAAAACAAAATGAAAATCTTATTTGAAATAAAGGTTAGAGAAATAGATTTTAGACAAGGTGATCTAGCCTTCAAATGGGATTCCATAAGAGAGGAAAGAGCCAAACATGGAAAGTTTGATAAATTGTGGCTGGGACTATTCAACACTGCATAAGTAAAGGGTAACAACACTTTCATTTTGCACAACCTGGAAGGCCAATATTTTTCATTTCCGATCAATGGACACTACCTCAAACACTATATTCAGTATTATATGCTTGCAACTATCTTCATTGTAAATTTATGGTTTTCATTAAATTTCATTGTCAAAGCGTGGTTTTGTTAGGAAAAGATACATAGCCTAAGGATAAGGCACATGGATCTGCATGTTCTCTGCATCCCGCAGGGGGAAGCAGTCCTTAGATGGAGCTAATGTGGTAACTTATTTTTACCATAGTTTTTTTTTTTTTTTTTTTTTGAGAAAGAAAAATGAAAAGAAAAATACAAAATAAATAAAAGAAGATGAGAAAAATAAATAAAGAAAAATGTCAAAAGGAAAGAATAAAAAGGGGATATAAAAATATATAAAAAAATAAATACAATAAAAAACACCCAAAGTTGCGAGCAAGTCAAAATGTCACACTATTTTTATATATTATTATTTTAATCCTTGGATATTTTCTAAAATATTATGTTTTAATTTACAAATAAAGTGATCTGACATTTTGTCACATTGTAATAAAGTTACAATGTAAATCTATGGAGGAGATCATCCCCACCTGCATCAATGCCAAGGAATGAGTTTGGGACCCCTCGCGCTATCAGAGTTTAACGAGGGGGGGTTCTAAAAAGTTATATTCAATTTACCACCGGATGATGTGTGTCACCCCTTCAGCAACAACTTCGAGACCCCCGTCTCCTAAATCGCTAACCGCCCACCTGCCCTCAAAAAACCACTTCCCACTCCCACTCTGCTCCCATGCTTATTCACACCTTGCCACCTATCCTCTTCCTATTATGCTCCACTAGTTAGTCACTATAAATTTAATTCCTCTTGCCAAACATTCATATACTCGTTCAAGCATTAATTTTGGCACCAATGTCTAATTCTTTAATTCGACATGCATAAAAACGAATATAACCTCTTTAATCATTCGAATCCCCTCTTTTAAAAAGACATATATCCTTCTACATGTTCCCATTTGATCTAGGTGGATATTGGTGGTCACTCGACTATTTCACCTAAACCCCCAGTCAGTTTCATCTGTTTCCTTATTCATTTCAACATTTACTATTTCTAGCAGTTTTTCAGGTACTCAACAATTGGAGCAGTTTTGACCGCCAAAACGATGCTTTTTTGGGGTTCATAGCAAGCCAATGCCATAGGAAAGGGCCAACAGTGAAACCTGTATTACTCAGGGACACCTTTCTAGCAAGGTATCATATGCACCAAATGGAGATAATATGACCAAGTTACGACCCCGTGAAGTTGGCTGCCCAACTAACCCCAACGGGCCCATAAACTCTTGGTGTTACATCTCCTAGGGTTAGGGTTTTGGTTGTTTAGGGTTTATCATTTTTTCCAACAATAAATAGGCCCTTGATCCTCATTTTAAGACAGTCTGGAAGCATTTACCTACCACATATCTTCTCATAGATAAGCTACCATCGCCCGAGCTATCTTATTTCCATTTTGTTTGTAAGCATAGTTCAGTATTTTTCTATTAATGAAATGAACTGTTTTTATGCCGCATCTCTATTTTGTGATTATATTTGTAAGATGTTGCATTCTTATTTAATTTTGAATCAATGACATCAGAGCGGTCTGCCCTTTCTCTATTGTTTCTTTGCATGTCCCCAAAGAGGTCAAGGTATAAGGATTTATGGCTTGATCTGGTTGAACCATTGTAAGATCAGCCTCATGAAACTTGACGACCTCCCATGGTGGAAGAAAAGAAAGATGAGTGGGCAAGAGATACTTCAAAATGCTAATTAAGGAATTCGTCAAGCAATAGAAGGACGCGATGATGAATAACTTTGCCTAGACCATTTGACGGCTACCACAGGTGATGCATCTTCATCCATCAACCACTCTCGAGGTGCCACTCCTTTTAAGGTACAAGTTAACTTTGATATTCCCATATTCGAAGGCCTGATAGGTACAGACACCATAGATAAATGGTTAAATCTATTAGAAGGATATTTTTCAATTCATGACTTTTCCAATCGAGAAAATATTACTTTTTCACTTATTAAATCCTCCCCACACGTCAAGGATTGGTGAGAAACCTATTGTGAACAAAAGGACAAGAGTGAAACCTCATTTTTTTCAGCCACACCCACTTGGAATTATTTCTGAGACACCATCAAGGAACAATATTACATTGTCGAGAGATATGAAGACAAATACATAAAGTAGACCATGCTACAACAGGGAAGGGACCAAGATGTGCTAGAGTTCAAAAATACTTTCCATACCTGTTACACTGAAATTTGTCACCATGACTATCTGCAGTTAATATGGCTCCATTAATAGTCATATTATCCTCCTTGTCAAGCCTTATACCTCTGCTTTCCATGTCAAACTTCAAAAAAGAGAGAAAGTCATTAAAAATCATGTTTATCTCTGGGTACGCAGGTTCTCTCTACCTTTCCTGCGTGTACGCATCCCAAGCTCATTGTACCTGCGTACATGTACGCTCTGTAAGTCAAGGGATGGGTGCGTACTCCTGTAAAGGTCAAAAGGCGCGAGTTTCATCTTAAAAAGGTTACTTGTGGTCACTTCTAGAGCTTTCTAGAAGAGTGTTTGACGTGTATTGAGTGCCTCTAGATGGTTCATGCATCCCTATGATAGAGGAACTTATCCCATCACGAGAGGAGCTACCCCATCCAAAAGAGGGAGTATCCCATTGATGTTGGAACTGAATAACTTCCTCTAGAACACTATAAATACAAGCATTGGGCCAAAGGAGGGGAGGTTGAAAGCCGAACATTCCAAAGGGTAAATGCTGCTGGAATTAGGACTTCCATTGTTAACTTGTGAGGAGAGATTACCATCCTTTCTTGTTGCCATATTGGGAGTGGGTGAGCTTGTCAAAGTAGAGGAAATCTCTTGTTGGACCCTGGGAGGAGCTTGCACAACACCAAGGCTCAGGTTGTAATGGTTCCTTTTTGTTTCCTTAATACAAATAAGTCCATTCTTCTCAATGATTTGTTGTTAATGAATTATTTCATGTACTCCTTGGTCTATATGATGAATGTGCTTTGTTTTATGAAATATTCAGGTGTTATGTAATCGTTTGACTGTTAGTGTATGCAGGTCTTAAAGTGAAGGAGGAGCTCATCTGGATCAGCAAGGCTGGACTGCTACAACAAGCGCTGGATTTGAGGTAGGATCGAACAACACCTGGTTTCTCATAGAATAATGTATGTTTAGAGAAGGATTGCTCTTGTTTGTCTTGTTTGTCACTAGAGAGTCTTAGACTCCTAGGGAGGTTAGGTTTGTCCGCAAAAATAACTCTTTCCGCATGACAGGTAGAGTTATTAGTTATTGGATCCTTGGTTGGAAAAACGCTTTGGAAGCTCTGTAACATATTGGGTTGAGTTACTAGCCCCGGAAGCCTTGGTCGGACAAACACTCTAGATCCCTTGGTGGGTTGAGTTACTAGTCCTAGAATCCTTGACAACAACTGTGGGTTGAGTTACTATTTTTGGAAGCCTTGGTTGGAACAAACCCTTTAGAGCCCTGGACAGCTTGAATAGAGACCGATCTGGTGATGGTTAGTGATTTCTGACCGTAAGGTAGAATCATTGGTTGAGGGTTGAGGTGGTTTGGCCTCTGGAAGCCCTGGTTTAGTTTTCTTTGTTATTACATGAGATCCCACATTCATGCTTGGAATATGGCACGAGGGTGATTTACTGAAAGAGATATTTGGTTCAGCTCAATCTATGGTCAGGTAGTATGTGGAATTCCCTGACTTGGTTGGATTTTCATATGTTAATAAGAGCTTCTTTTCCTTTGGTATTTCATGAGTAAATTTTCTTATCATTATGTGGCTTTAATGGTTGTTTCATCATTGATATATCTCTAGTTATTTGTTGGTTATAATCATGTTTTATTATAGCATTTATGTATGGCTCTCATCATGTTTTGGTTAGTATATGAAATTCTAAAGAATGAATAACCTAATAGAGAACAATACAACTATTGGGAGGAGACATCAGTCCTCCTTGAAGATTCCCAGATAAGTATGAGACCCATATGTTTATATATGTTGTTATGACCTTGTTGTACTATGAAACAACCCCCCCATTTATAAAGAACAATAGCTAAGGTTAGAGTTATAAATGGGGACCCTTTTAAATTTTTAGGCTTAGGATAATAATACCTAACTCTAAGAAAATACCTAGCAAAACCTTGAAAAAGGAACTAAGGATGAAATCTGCATCGCAAATTTCAAATCGCACTGTTCGGCGTGACTGTCTTAAAACATTTTCAAAAAATTGTGATCTGTTATTAAATCTCCCGCTGTGATAACCGATAAATAGCACCTTGTCATTTCGTAATCACATTTCGCACTTCGCAAACTTCACAAGAAACTTAGCTATGCCATTAGAATGTCCATTAGCAATTTGTGAAATGCGATATTGTGATATTCACAATCACATTTCACTTTATGCATCTGGTAGCACTATACTGTATCCATTTAAATATTGCGATGTGCGATTAAGAGCGGTAAAACGAGTGAAATAATTATGTTTTAAATATCAAAACGAACGAATTGACAGGTTAATAAATATTTAGCAGCCCGAGGAAGGATCATCATTTTCCAAGTTATGGGTAGTTAACATCAAGTATCTTATTAAACCTTTCTCAAGATACAATGTCATTTCAGAGTATCTTTCAGTCTTAATTACCCGATATTGTTTGCATTGATATATCTTGTCTATTTTAGGCAATAAACAAAATACATGTCACTAAGGAAGATAATGCAGAAACAGAGCAAGCAAACCATTGCTGAATCCGAGTTTACAGAGATGGCTCCTATTTTCTCTAATACAGTTTTTGATGCTACCAGATGCGCAACAGCTTGGGAGGTCATATATAATAGGCTTGAGGACGAACATCCTAAAATCATTGTCACGAGAGCAACAACTGACTCAACAAGGCCTTCATGACTTCAATGCAGAGATGCTTCTTGTTCTTTCCTTCATAGGATAGGAGCAAGAGCTAAAATCCTCCCATACATGGATATGATTAGGTGGGTGATCGAAAACCTCATCATTGAAGATAGGAAATTCAATAATTCAAGAATGGAGCTCATAGGGTCGCTCAAAGCAGAGGAGTTGAAGAAAATGTACCACATACTTGAACCTCAGGATATCTACGACAACATATTTATGGTAAACTTCGTAAAGAAGAACCCATATCCCTTCAAGCTGATTCAGGGTTGGAGAATGTTGGACAAAAAAATTCAAATATGAAAAATCGGGTATGTATGCTATAGCCTCTTTGGCAAACCCCTACAACTATGCAACAATTATGTTATGTAGATTATATGGGATACCCACTGATACTAAGTTTTCCATAGAATGGATTCCTCTGATGGATGCCTGTGCTAATTCCCACATCATGATTTGGCCCTCCATCCTATCTGATAACCTAGCCACCACCATTACTGAATATCGACAGAAGAGAGCCTTCTCTCCAGATAACCTCCCTCCATTCTTTTTTATTTGTACATTATGGATGCCATCTATTTTTGCATGACATTTCCAACCATGGGTTGGAAATGGATCTTATAGGACCCCTACCCAATCCATCTCAGTCATAAAAAAATTAGGAATCACATTATATACCTCACTTCTATAAGATATTTCATGTTGTTATGCTGCCCCTACATAAAATAATTTTCAATAAGAAAGCCCCCAGGTTTTCCCAAGAAGCTGCAACACACATGATTATGTCAGAAAATATTTCATTGAAGAATGGTTCACCTACATTAGGGTTTTTGGTAGCACAACAAATCCACATGTCCTTCCTTTATATGTTTTTGATAAATTATTAGCAAGAGATATTTCTTACCAAACCGTGGGAAAAGGCATGACTAAAGTTCTCAACGACGGAAAGAAGTCATTATGGCCCTCTTTCCCTGTCAAGTGTAGTTCTTTTTCTTTAGCAAATTTTCTTCATGCCAATAAAGTGTCAGTGCATATGGAAGCCCTCAAGCTTCATACATTGCCTAAGAGGCAATTTGATCCAGACAAAGTGGCATATAATATCACTACTGGAGTAAAGCTCAAGCCATACAACCATGAGGATAACTCTTTTGAAGACTTGTTATAGTTGGCCGAATCCTTCGAACAAGCGTTCGAATGGACAAAGGTGAATCTGAAACCTGAATATTTTCAAAGATTTCAAGAATTCAGAAATGAAAGGCTTGAAGTCATCCCAATGCATTTGTTAAATCCCGAGGATAAGTCTACACCAAGTGTCATTGTTTATAGTGAAGGTCCTAGTTCTTGAATAAATTCTCAGGTAAATACCGAGAAGACACCAAACACAGGGAAACCCCAAGACGTAGATAACACAACTAAGTCCAATAGAAAATCAGCTGAGAAATAAGTAATGAGCACCCCGACTACATAAATCAATTTAGAGGGAAAAGGCAGTAGTTTGGAGCAAGAGTGGGATCAGTTTAATTAGAAATTGCAAGGCACTCCTAAAGCAACAAATACCCAAGAAACAATGGAATATAAAACTCCTCTGCATGTTCATAAGGATACAGAGCCCAAGTCTATCAGTGAGTAGTCTAAGCTTATGGAGGAACAAGCGACAATGTCCCAACATACTGAAATTATCCCTGTTGTGCCCACATCAGAATTTTTTTTGAAAGTAACTAAAATACCTCCACTTGATGTGTTTTATAGCCCTCTCCACAAGGCTATAGTAAGAAGGCAGAGAAAAAGGAAAAGGGTAGACACACCTGAATTCCCACCTAGAAACGAGTTGATGGATGTTGTTTGGAAGGACATTCCTTTCAATTCGGCTGAGAACTTGACTAGACTATCACAGTTCAAAGGATTATATGCATCAACCATTATGGACAAGGCTACTAAAGTCTCTACTTTGTTAAGGGAAAAAGAGGAGAGGATTGCACAGCTTGAGCAACAACTCGAAGCAAAGAAAGAAAGCGTGAACAGGAAAGCAGTTGAGCAACTCACACAATTTCATCAAGACATGGAGTTCCTAAAAATAAGCCATGAAGTCGATATATCGGCCAAAAACATTCAACTCCAAAAAGTGCAGCAAGCCATGAAAAGATACAAGGATGTTCCCACTACTGAGGAGTTTATTAAAGAGGCACTGGAATTAAATTCCCTTCTGGTGAAACAACAAGAGTATTTCTGCCAGAAGATGTCACACATTACTCCATATATAACTAGTAGAAACCATTTGAAAGATAAGGCAATCGATTAGAGAACCGAGTTTAACGATTTAAACACCAGAATCTTTGAGTTCATCGAATGGAAGGAAACAAAATATGGAAGGAAAGCCAATCTACCCGAGATTGAGAAAACTCATGAAGACATTCTCTTCTCGGATTGGGATGTGAGAATCAAACAGGCCGAGCTAGTAGTCACAAGGGTAGCCGAGTTATCAAAGAATATCACCAAGGCAGTGAATCGCACCCTGTTTGCCACCAACCTGATTAAAGAAAGCATTCTGAAAGAAATTCCCGATTCAAATGCTTTGTATAAAAGCTGGCAAGAAAAGGCGGAGACTCAAAGGGAGGGAATTACAAAATTGACCAGGACCAATTGGGAGTCATATTGGCAGTATCTCATCAAGCCACACAGCTAGGTTATGACTCTCAACTGTTCCCTTCATACGACTCAGTGAATGCTTCCACCTCTCACCGCTGCGATTTTCACAGGACAACTCAGGACACATTTTGTGACACCTCCTCAAATTCAACCAATGACCAATATATGCAATTTGAAGGACAAGCTAGTAGACAACAAGTCATCCTCTTAGTTCTATTCATTTATCCATTGTTTATTTTTGGAGTTAGTTACCTAGTTAGGACGAAGGTTGTTTCAAACCTCCTCAAATTTTGTATAATCTATTTTTTCACATTAGTTAGAATAGTATTTATACCCTTCTCATGCATTTACAGAATGGTCTAGAATTTTATCAAAAACATTTGCAAAGAATGCATTATTGTAATTTTGTGAATGCTTTGGTGAAATTATGGAACATGATCATTTCTTTTAGATATCATACTACTTTCCTTTGTTGATGCACTATTGTATTCTTGGGAGACAATTTGATTTGAAGAAAGAAGTTGGTCTATGTCATTTGTCAAATGAGCAGGACTTTGCACATATGGTACTATTATCTTGTATGATTGATTTTGTTTCCATTTAATTAGTGGAAAAACTTTACTTTCATGAATTGTGTGTGCGATTTATTGTTTCTGTTAAGCGTTAATTGCACTTTTGTATGATGCCTAGCTGAAATTGTGATTTTCATATATAACTCATCATATATGTGATATATTTTATAAATTTCTTTGACTAACTATTTAGTCAAAGAAATTATATTTATACCTCATCATCTCTGTTTAATTGTGATCAATCTTTATTATCACATGTTAAGCAGATATCTTTGTAGATCACATACCACACAAGAATACCCGGGTTTATATTAGAATAAGTTAGTTAGAGAATCGTATCATAGAATAAGTCATTTATATTATCATTATTCTATTGCAAACACTCATGAACCACCCAGTTTCATCTTAAAACCCACACTCGGAAACTAGTCCCATTATCCCTAGTCGGAGCCACCACTTTAAACGGAAAAGGAGTTGTCTTAAGGTCCAGACCGAGTGGTTATCCCCCATGTTTTGGCAGCAGAATTCTGAGGCCGTGGCATTTTGGTGCTAGAAGGAGGGTCTTTAATTGTGAATGGCATATAAACCTAAAGGTCATTCAAAAAGCATTCATAAGAGTCAAAACCCCTCCATAATTTCTACACCTTCTAGGTCTCGTTCAAAATCTCTTGATCAGAAGTTTGAAGTTGTAGAAACATCTCCCTCATCTCCTGAAGTAGTGAGGAAACTAGCCTCTCCAGATTACACTCTTGAATCTCTCGAATTTCATTCTTTGATATAGAAATTGGAACTAATATCCATTTCTACCGAGAAACTAGAGAGACCCGAAGTTTCTGAAGAAAGTGTTACCTCCTTATTACAACAAACTGGTGTATTGACTAGAATACAAAGTGAAAGGCTTGAGGTCACCCCTTTCGAGTTCCCCATCCCTCCATGATTTAGGAAAGTTACTTCATCAAGATAGGAATTAGATACCAACGAGATCACATCACCTTTCCATCCATTCACTTCCCCATCCACTTCTACTCAATCCATGACTTCTCAACTATCCACTTCTCCAATTAGTACTACCATTAATACTACTAACCCAGTAGTAAGTTCTTCGCCATCTATACTTAATTTTGGATCGACCTTCCCATATTCTCAGTGTCCAACTCAAGTTATGGCCAATCAACCTTGTACAAATCCTGGTGTTGTCCTAGTTGCAAATCCAAATGCACTCCCAACAAACCCATAAAAATGGCTGCCTAAATACAATACTCTCTCGATGAAAGAACATCTAAATAATTTTATGTTAGCCATGAATCTTAATGGGGTCTCACATGAAGATTTTGTAATCAGACTATTTCCTTATACTTTCCAAGGATTTGTTGATTCTTGGTATTTTTCCCTTCCAGTGAGTTAAATTAGAGACTAGGATAATTTTCAAGAAGTACTTCTTGCAAAAAATGGTGATGATAGGACCATAACATCCTTGATCAATGATATTTCTAATTTGAAAGCTAATCCTGATGAAAAGATCAAAGATTTCAAATCCAGATTCAACAAGTTTCTAAATAAAATCCCAGCTGCTTCTAAACCTATTGTAGATGTACAAATAGAATGGTATATATCATCTCTTCCTTTTAATATTGCAAATTTTTTAGATAGAGCCAATAAGGCTACCCTTGTAGAAAACATGAAAGAAGCCCTGTCTGTAGAAAGAATAATTACATCTTTGGAAAAGAGATCACCAACGGGCGAAAGGAAGTCAAAGAAAGTAACATTTAAGCATGAATATAAGAAGAAAGCTACAAAGGACCCTTTCGATCTTGAAGGCCTTCAGAAAGTGTTAAAAATAATGTCTAATGAAATGGTCAAAATCAAAAAACAGGTTGCAGAATCCTCTACTCCCAAGAAAACTTTTCGCTCATTCAAAAGGAACCCTTCTTCTCCATCGCAACCCCCAAACACCATTTCAAATGTCGAGTCTGATCATGAAGCATAAGTAGATTCACTAGATGAAGAGGAAGCTGAAATGTAAGAAGAAATTGAATTAAATGGAATGTGGGGTTTCATCCTCCCAATTGAAGAAGAGGCACAAGCAATGCTAGTAACTATAAGAAGTAAAAACTCTCCTGACATGTCTATCACAAATCAGAAACAAAAAGCTACTACTCCTGCAAAGGAGAAAAAAATAGCTAAGAAATCTAAGACTAGCCAAACCAATCATATTCCTCTAGATTCCCCAAATGCCTCAAAAACATTAGTAATCTCTGATACAGTGGAATACAATATAGCCGAAGACATGAAAAAGACTAGAGAAAACATCTCATTACATGAGCTCACTAAAATCAAGCAACAATAGAAGGCTCTATTAAGAGAATTAAAAGCAGTTCTTGTATCTCCTCTTCCATTTGCTGTAGTTACTCAAGCTGCCTATGATATAGGAAAACCTCCCTCATCCTCAAACAAAGTAGATCCTTCATATCTATTTCTAATTGGTGATAGGTCTATTTCTCATATTCCTCCATTTCTTCTCACTTATGAAATTTTCAACAGGAATGTTCATAACTGCCTTGTTGATTCAGAAGCCTCCTCAATTATAATGCCAAGAGTTGTGTGTACCAAATTGAACACTACCCCTCAAAAATCTGCAGTACACATTGTTCAGTTAGACATGAAAAAAGTAGAAGTGCTTGGAGGGATAGCATTAGTTTCAATTAGGCTTTCCTCTAATCCAAAAGTTTTAGAAATAATTGATATTTTGGTGGCTGATATCCTTGAGTTTTATGGTTTGATTCTTAGTAGGGATTGGTCTGAAAAGTTGCACGGTTATTTCACAACTGATTGGTCTCACATGTGGTTGCCACACAACAGTAAACCAAACCAAATCAGGGTAGACCGAGAGTAATTCAAGAAATATACAACCATTGACCTCGAGGGAAGCAACGAACTTGTTGCCTTCACCAATAATATCATTGGAAATTACTCAGCTAAGTCATTTTTGGGATCCTTTAATGCTAAGAGGTCTCACTTTATAGATAACGATGTAGTTTCTCAAATCGAAATTTTTTCACAAACAGATGCTTCCAAATGTCTAAATTTAGTAGATAAAGTTTCGAATAATTCCATTCTTGACTCTCTATTTTGACGATTCTAAATCTGAAGACGGCGTAGGTGCATGATGCATTTTGATCAATCTGCAAGGAGAGGAAACCATGCTAGCCTGCAGACTTGAATTCCAGTGCACTAATAATATCACTAAATATGAAGAAATAATCCAAGGACTATATAAATCCATCAGTATTAATGTCAAATACATGCAAGCCTATGGTGATTCTGAAATAATTTTGAAGCAAGTGAGAAATATAATTCATTGTTTCTATGGGCACCTTAAACATTGTCAATCGTTAGGCTAGAATTTGACTTCTCATTTATTTGCTTTTAACATTTCTTCAATCCCTAGACTGCAAAACACAAGTGTTGACTTAGTTGCTACTGTGGCATCTAGGCTTATATCCTTAGAAGACTTTAGTCTAGACAGATTTTCAATAGAGTTAATATTTAGGCCATCTATTCCTGACAATGTAACAAATTGGAGAGTATTTAACAACAATGCGGATATAGTTATTTTCCTTACATCAGAAGGGTTGTATGAAGAAAAGATCATAGATGAACATGAGATTGATCTAGAAATCAAACATAATCATGATCAAAACCCAATCCCAAAGTCTGTAGGTAAGATGGAAGATCTCTATGATCTAAAGGATAGGTTCAAGAAAATTACCAACTCCAAAACTCAAAGTTCTAATTTGATATTTGAAGTAGTAAACTTGGGGTCAACTGAAAAACCTCAAAATGTCAACCTAGGTCTTGGCCTATCATATGAAGAAAGAATGTCATTCATTAGGTTGTTAAAAAAATACAAAGGTGTCTTTGCCTCGGATTACGCAGATCTCAAGACCTACGATACCTCTATAATTCAACATACCATACCTATGACTTCGAATGAAAATCTAGTTCAACAGAAGCTTCACAAAATTCACCCAATCCTTGAGAGTCAAATCAAATATGAATTGAATAAGCTTCTGAAGGCCAAAATAATCTTCCCTGTTAGACATTTTAAGTGGGTATCGAATATGGTACCCATAAGGAAAAAGATAAATGATATTAGGATTTGTATTAATTTTAGAAACCTGAATAAATCTTGTCAAAAAGATAATTTTCCCTTGCCTACTATGGAAAATATATTGTAATAAGTTGTTGTTGGCTTGATGGGGCTTGACCCAGGTTTGGAGTTATTTAGCCAAACAAATCTCTGTACTACTGGCCTTGTTAGCTCTGCCTATATAACTATGGTTTTGAAGGTTAGAGATAAGCTTGGTTGTGTTGGTTATGCTCAAAGGAGGCCCATAATGGTCATTTTCACCTCTTTC
Organism: Pinus taeda; assembly: GCA_000404065.3. Lineage (NCBI taxonomy): Eukaryota > Viridiplantae > Streptophyta > Pinopsida > Pinales > Pinaceae > Pinus > Pinus taeda. Next base: position 86,175 of record APFE031659390.1, read on the forward strand.
CTTTACCTCGCTCGTCCTCCCTTCATCTCTGTTTCCTCTATTTTTTTCTTTTAAAAACCACAAAATCCCTTTTCCTTAAGCCTCGAGCATAAAGGCTTGGACCGGCCATAAAACCGTAGCCATGTGACTTCGCGCATTTATAAACTCATTGCCTTTAATCCCTATCGCTAATTTTCCCCGCCAAATCTAACAGCTCTCGTCGCACTCGATAAAGAGACCTGCACGACCATTTCTCAACCATCCGATCATCCCCACTGAGATCTGACGGCATTCGCTCTCCCCGTGTCCGCAACTCACTCGAATGTTAGAGCACGATGAGAGTGGTTTTTCTCTCTCATCCGCTGCTTCGTGTCGGCCTCCGAGTGGGACCAAATGCCCCTGTCCTTTTACCACTTTATGCTCAAAAGTAGTGTGATCAATACCACCTACCACCTAACCTGTCTGCCTGCGCGTTTAACTACCGTGCAGCTTCACCACCCCATCACCGTTAGATCTAGCCGCCCCAAATCTAACGGCCCAAAATCAATCAGCTCCCACCTTGTCCTATAACTCCCATAGAGCCATCTCCGTCGTCTGTTCCCTTGATCCGACGACCATTATCTCCGCTCATCTAACTTGTCGATTCACCCATGCACCCCATGTCCTCTGACCACTCCGTTCGTCGGAAGGAAGAAGGTGACTGGCTTGCCATTACCAGTCACTGACATATCTCAACAACCATGTTTAACAGGCAGTATGGCTAAGGGAAAGAAAGGACATGCATGACCCCATAGCAGCATTTATCAGCTATGGAAACTCGCTGATACGAACACTACAACTGCCTAAGAGGATAGCACAACACCTGAGAAGATCTGATTTTCCCACTAGAACAAGCAAACACAGTCAGGGACTCCATCAAGTAGTTAAATGAAGTTGGTGGTCAATTATGACCCCTCTATACCTAAATGGCCCAAGTTCCCTGTAATGTAAAATCTATAAATACCCAGAAACAAAATGTAATCAGGGTTGATGGTTGATGTTTTGATGTAAGGTTCAACTTCTGGAGACTGTGGATATTTTGCCACTTACAGCGTCTCGTCTTCATTTTTAGCTAATACAAGCTTCTTTTGTTGTTAACTACTCACTTTCCATTTCCTCTCTATTCTAAGTTGTGCCTGATATGCTGTATTCTTGATCTTTAAGGTTTAGCACTAGAAAGCTGTCATCCTATCTATGTGTTAGATTGTTGAATGTATCATTGAATAGGTTACCCAGGTTTCTTGCTATCTATTGGGAGAGAGCTGCCATCCTGTTTGTCCATTAGTAGAATAGATTTACAAGCTTCTTACTGGTTGCAGCCGGCCATCACAAGGTCTTGTGCATCTGTTGGTGTGGTCAGTATTCTCCATATTCACCTTATCTCTAAACTTTGAGTAGTTGGTGGTCTAAAGCCTTGTAGTTTGGGGGTGTTCACACATGTCTGGAGTGAAACAAAGTAGAAGTGGTTATCTGGCTTGAACAAGCATCATTCCTTCCATTCATCCATTGCAACAATAAGTTGAATTTATATGTTACCAGGCATCTCCGAGCTACAACCTAGGAGAGTTTCTTGGAGCTCTAACA